>JAVQJL010089387.1:0-29977 GCA_036024295.1 Nannoperca obscura | reverse complement strand
CTTTTGAGCAGTTCACGATAGATGGATCACAAGAAGAAAGTCATGATGGTGGAAGGACTGATACGTGTTGACAGCCTGTGAAATAGCTTAATGAAGACATCATACTGTATGTTGCCACACTCGCCCTGTCTGCCTCTCTGTCTGTCTGTGTGAAAGTGCATTTCATCACACACACACACACACACACACACACACACACACACACACACACACACACACACACACACACACACACACAGAGAGAGGGGTTATGCCAATTCATGCAAGGACTGAATTATTTAATACTAAAATATTTTTAAAGAAATGTACAGTAGATGATTTATTAATGACGCTAATAACCGCAAAAAGTATCCACTGCAAAATCTACTAACTAAAAATCTCTTACACTTTTTAGGATTTATACTGTTCAACTATTGTGTTTCGTTTTAGGAAAGTTAATGCTCAATAATCTATTTAATTTCAATTTGATCAGAAAATTTGCATATAAATTCACAGTCATCTAGATCCTTCTTTTTTTTACTTAACCTTGAACAGAGAATTTAAGAGAATAACTAAATGCTTCTTATTGAATTTCCGGCCTGGACAGAATGTGGCAGTAACATCCCAAAACAGATTGAAACATGCTTAAACAAACAGCACGCTGTGAAATCAAGTCTGCGTTTGAATTTCATTTTCTTTGAACTTTGAATATATAAAGTTTCACATCTTTCTTCTCATGTGAGTGTGTTTGTGTGTTTCTGAGTCACCTGCGGTTGTGAGGAAGATAATATTCACCCCACTGGTGTCTCTCGCTTTAAGTCAGCGTAAACTGGATATTAGAAATGTTAAAGGTTGAATTGTAGTTCGCTGCAGGCGGCACAGTTCAGACACTTAATGTCCATGTAGGCGGTTGGACTGCATTTAGCTCTCACTGAGCTAACGAGACAATGCAAGTATATAAAGAGTGCAGTGGAAAATAAAGAACGGTGAACTAGAAAGAGGTGTATTTTATGAATTTACAGATATAAATTACAAATATATACACTAATATATATATTACAAAAACAAACATTATGTTTCAGTGTATGGCAAAAAAAAACATGCACAATTAAAACAAAGCAAAAGATTATCAGGACATGAGAGTAGCCTGTTCATTGTGTGTTCAGTGAGATTTTCAGTTCAGCAAATCCCAAAGTGTTAATCACGTGAACACTCGCAGAGAGAGCGGGCCCTCCAACAACGTGTTGGCAGACAGGCCCCTGCGAGTCAGAAATACTCCAGTGTTCTCATGTTAAAACAAAAAACGGGGCCTTTTTTTGTAAAACAGTCACTAGCAAACTATAACACGATGATGTGTTTATTCTACATAAATTATAAAAACCATAATATAGTAGAATCATGTCTTACTTTCTTTGCTACTTTTGTCATATACAGATTCAATTATGATAGCTGGATAATATTTATGTTGATATCCAATTAAGTCTCAATTTGATCGAGATGATTGCAAAATCTGTGAGCACTGGTGTGTGTGTGTGTGTGTGTGTGTGTGCGCGCTTTATAAATAGTAACTAGCATGCACTGGGGCCCATCATAACTACCTCACCCCACTGATTGTTGCTGTTTTATGATTAAAAAGGTTATAATCTGTATTCAGATTTCTCTTTGTAATATTCTGGTGATCAGAACTGAAGCTCGGTGACAGTTGCTCTGGATGAAAGTGTTAACTTCTTGTCTTAAAGAGCAAAACAACTGGTCCGTTGGTTGTACATAAATCATTTGCACCTCAGCTTGCACTTTCTTTACCTCCTAACGCAGGCCTCGTGTCATGTGCTCGCCCCTTCATAGTTTTTATATCATTTTATTTTTATTTGCTTCCCAAATTGAAATTCACATTTATCTGATTTCAGATAAACATCAAGTGAAACTGGCACAATAAATACGGTACTTTCATTCAAACCGTAATCATCTAATCGGGGATAAAGTTACACCTGCTTCTACAAAAGGTTCCGTGGGCATCAAAGCAAAGCCTGGTATACTGTTGTGGTTATGAGTTGCAGTGCATTAATGCGTATGTGTTAGTTTTTTGTAGAAGTCACTGTTCAGTTTCAGACAAATAGTACAATTTAAAATGTACAACATAATTTATGTACTAAGAGGGGAAATAATATTGTCCCCCTCGTCTCCTACGTGCTTCTTTATTCAGCACCTACAGTACTGATTATTCAGTGTAGTCCACAGGCATTATAACACTTCACTGTTTCAGCTCTAATCCAAACACTTCAAGGTTGAATTTCAGCTTAAAGGTTGTTTCGGAGGCGTTTGTATCTATATTTAAGGAACAGTGTGGGACTCGTACAGTGTTTTTTTACCCCAAGGGGAAGGGTTATGTATAAAACATGCTGCACTTCATTACATGTGAATATAAACACCCTCAAATCAAAGCTGAAAGTCAACACTTTAACCTTCTTGTCACTGGTTCATTTCAGATCGAATGTACTGCAACAAGGAGCTAAAACTGTCCCAATGCTTCCAGACTGAACTGTACATTATGGACAGAGGAATCACCAGCCTTATTTTGATGTTCGCACTCTTTTCTTTTTTGTAGTTTGTGGGTTTACAAGTTGAAATGTGCGCTGCTGTTTTACGAAGGTCTTCTGGTCGTGATAAGGAATTAAACGTATCATATCACTCAGCAGCCGCTGATGCACCGAAGCTTATCTTACCTGGTTTAAAAATAGCTTCAACTAAACTCCTCTGAGGCAGTGTCTGAGTCATGCCTCTCTACAATGACAGAACAATATGTGCAGACACTCAAAACTAATTTAAACAAACTCCTATCATGCACCTGGCTATGAAATCATAAAGCAGAGAATTACTATACTACAGATCAAACCTTAATACCTGTTTGAAGCTCGGCAATGATTTCCTCTTCACAGCTGAGTCATTGTTCTTGTTTTGCAGTTGTTCTCATGCGTTTCTCAATGTTGAGTTCACTTTAACAAAACTCAGCACAACAGAAGTCAGTGTGGACTAAAATGTGAACCCCCTTTGCACTGACACATGTACTGTTTTCCCACTCAAACTCAACCACCAGCAAAGCTCGTATGCATGTTTACATACTATTCATTTCATTTTTGGAAATGTAACACAAAATGACAAGTTGCTACGTTCTTAAGTAAATGAAACAATGAAAAATACATAAAATCCTAATTGGGGGAAAAGCATCTATTTGACTTGTTCCAGGTGAGGAGAGTGGCCCGGAGCGTTTTCTAATTGTATGGGACAATTATGCTTTTCATCATTTTCATTCGCACTGAATGCTGGATGTCTGGACACGTCCGGGGACTGGCAGCGACGGATCAGGCATGTAAAAAGATCCTTTCCTGGGTGGACTGCAGGAGAGGACAGAGAACTTGTGGTCAAATGCAGAACACAGGGTTGAAAAGCACTGCACATTTTTGTCTTGCATAACTGGAATTTCTTGAGTTTCATTTTGTGCAATTATGCAAAGATGGCGATTTCTTGGTTTATACTAAATAAATGAAGGATATTTAAAAGACAGTAGTGATACACGCTGTGCGTGTTAGCGTCTTCTTTTCTTTGTGTAACGACAGACAAGGTGTTGCTGCAGGGAGACGCGTGTTGTGAGTGTTGTGGCACAAGAGTTGACCCTGACATGTGTACGTAATGTTTTGGTTGCTCAAGTGTAAGCTGAAAGTTTTGAAACGGTGAACTCAATATTGAGAAGTGTGTGTGTGTGTGTGTGTGTGTGTGTGTGTGTACAGAAAGTGCGTGCCCGACCCACGTTACAAACGCATGTTGCAACCTAATCGGAGGTAAAACCCCAGTGTTCCTGAAGAAAGCAAATACTGGTCTATTAGAATGAATAATGAAGACTATGTATGTGAAATCATACACAAAACATTTACATGCATTTTTGGATTTTTACATTTTGATCATACAGCTTCAGAAGATTGTGCAGAGTTCAATTTGCTTGAAGAGACTTTTTGATTTAAAGGACTGGCACTAAAACAATGTCCCTCTGTGTGGTGTGAAGGCAGACACACACAGCACGTTATGTAAGGCCTCCATGCGAGATGATGTTGAATCAATAACAGCATTAAAAACACGCATCACTGTCCCTGTGTTTACGTCTGACAGAGATGTAGCTGTCCTAAAATAACAGGTCACTACTTAAGCAGAATTGCAGAGGATGAGTGTTCCCGTGAAGGTGTCCGTCTAATTTATAACCTAGTGTAATTGAATTTGAGCATGGGTGATATCGTTGGAGGAGGTTTCAGAGGGTTTGGTAAATACGGAGAAGTGCTTGTGAAATGAAACGTGTTTGTCAACCTCGCCGCTGTTGTGAAGCTTCATAAGGAAATCAGGCGAGGATCCTCCTGCCGTGAAGCAGGCCGGCTATGGAAATGAGAGATTATTATCATTAAGTCATCCTGTCCCACTCGCAGCACACACACACACACACACACACACAAACACACACATACACATACCTTCTAACACCCTCATATTGTCTCACGCAGGTAAACACTCAGACACCCACTTTGCCTTAGCACGCACTTTTACACAAACATCTTGTAATAACATTTGCCGAAAGTGTGTCACTTTCTCTACAGGCCACTGGGATCTTCAATACACTACACGTGTTACTACTACTGGTATAGAATTTATACTTCTGTTACTATGATTACTAATAATTTTTGAAGATAATTTTGTAGCTGCTACTCTGACTGACACTATTACCAACACCACAAGTACAACTACTATTACCAACGTTACTTCTAACGTTACTGCCAGTACTTCTGCTATGTTGTAATTTATATTACTAAAACTACAACAACTGAACATTTTTTGTACTGTTAGAAGTACTATTACCACTATACAACATTTAACAACTGCTACAGTTATTATTAACATTACTACTAATTCTTTTCCTTAAAGCTGGCATGACAGATGAATGCAGACTACACTACATGTTTCATACTTTTCTCACTTAGTGTATGTTATGTACAGTAAGTGTGTTTTGTAGACAACTCCTTTGTTTGTGCGACACTTGAATGAGGCAATTATTCATCTTTACATCATGTGGACACTTGTCTGATGTGGACTGGCTAATCAAATTAACCATTGTCTATTTGATTGTCAATCAAATCGCTGATTTAAAGAAACAACAACAAAAAAAAGTCCTACCATCAGCTGCTGGTCATAGAAGCGGCACCAGTTTGACCAGATTGTCGTGCCCAGACCATAATTATTGGTTTAGATGGTCACTAGCTCCGGATAACACTGTATTGTAAACATGTGTTCGTCATGTGCGGTCAACCAGCATGTACCTCATTCACCATCTTACTAGCATCACTCAGTTCCTGACCCGCAGAAGTCCGGCTGTTCCCGTCAGCACATGCGTTTTGCATTCAGGACTGAGGTCACAACCTCTGTATTTTTTCCTGGATGTGTTCAACAGGCAATGAAAAACTGTAACGCTTTATTTTATGGACCTGTATGGAAATCATTTCCAAGAATACTGGACATAATTTAGTACTACAGAGAAAATAAGGCCTAACAGTAAAGTGAGTCAGAGTTCAGTTGTTGATTTTGAATAATTTCCGGGCAGAACTACCTTATTTAAATAAAACCTTGATAAAATATCACTGAAGATCGATCTAACTCTGTAAATAATATAAAAAAACAGAATAATTACAACACATTTAAACCGCCTGATGTTGGTGCCCATCAGAAATGAGCTCAGATCATCTACAGACCAGCGGCCAATGTTAGGTGTTTTTCAGCAGAGAGACACGCGTATGAAGAACGATTTCTACAGTTACAGCAACATACAGTAGTAGCAACAGAGTTTTTTTTTTTTTGCCAATCACTGCAGTAACTCGAGCAAAATATTAAGCACCTGGCTCATCTGTTCTGTCAGAAATGTCACTTTCCTTTCTGCAGTTTGCTGCATTTCCTGATGTTCCACACATTGTTAGCATGGCATTTAGAGCAGATGCGTGTGACCTTTTGAACGTTAACATTAAGAGAATAACTAATTTGAATCTTGCAGACAGCTGTAAATAGCAGGTACATCACCCTGTTACAGAATGTGCCAGTCTAAAAATATGCAGTTCTGCAAAAAAAAAAAAAAACTACAGGAGTGTGTGACTCCTTACAGGCAAACAGAGAGAGAGAGAGTTGGTGTATAATGAGTTGAACTGCAGAAGGCATGTGCTTTGTTGACTTTGTCGTGTGCTAGCAACTCATGCCATCTTTGAGCTTTTAGCTGTGCACATAATGGCTGCACATGTAGCAGAAGGACACATGAAACCATTTGTTGTTGCCTCCATTCTTGATAAATTTGAGGTAAAAGCAAATACTGTGCATGATGTGTAGATTTATTAAAAAAAATAATAATTCAGTGCTTTGTTGACAAATTAACAAGTTGCTTTTATCTATATTTACACAATATGTAAATATTGTGAGCTCAGATATGACAACAATGACATTATCAGTTCTCAGTCAAAGCTGCTCATGAATAATCCACGTCTATTTAGTTCTGCCGAGAGGACTCAGTTGAGATTTAATGCTTTTTTAACATTTTTTTTTTACTAATCTGCCATAATTAATCAATTGGGGTAACAAAAAGTATAAATATCTTTAATCTACATAGTGTGATATCTTTAAATTGCTTGTGTTGTTGGAGCAGACCAACCCAAATATATTCAATTTATCACCAAAGGAGATTAAAAAATCCTCCAAATATTCACATTTGCAACCAAAACAGAGTTAAAGTAAAGCCGTAAAGTTTGCTTTCATAATGAATTGGCTATCAAAATAATTTCATATAAATTTTCTGTCTATGGACTAATTCATTAATTGACTAATAGTTTCAGCTCCATAACCAGAAACCTCCAGATGGCTGCTACATCACTTTAAGTCTACAGAATGAAAGATACATGGAGCAAAGATGAAAGAAGCTGAAAACAAAGGAGATAAAAGTGTCGAGAGGTCAGGTGAGAGGAGTGTGTGGGCTTTTTTTGGCTCCACAGATGGCACACAACCCATGTTAAATGTCAGCATGCAGCAATACCGTTGCCTCCTGTCAAACACATCTCCCTGAATAGTAAAGCATTAAACCCACAAACCTTTTCTCAGTTTTGTTTTTCAGAAGTTGACAAGAAAAGAAAAACCCTGTTGTTTCACCTCGGAGCCGACTAAATATGGTGTGTTTTGAGCCAAGATATACATTCACATTCCTGGAACACACACAGTATCCCCGGCGCTCATCACCTGTTTATCAGAAACAGTTTCTGAAGGATTCCCCTGCAACAGGTCTGTTCCTGTCTACCAGTCACACTACCAGTTGCAGATTGTTTCCTCGCACAGGAAACAATCTGCTCATATGAGGTAGAGGGATCATGTGCCGAGCGATCACAGGCGACCTGCTTTACCGTCTGCCTCTTATCTGATCTGCCTCTCGCTGATCTGAAGCTCTGTGTCATTAATAAAGCGGAACTCTGACACAAACTGGACTTTCCCATCCTTTTTTTTTTCATATTCATCAGTTCTGACCAAAATCTCTTCAGCTGCATAGTCACAACTCACCTGCCGGAGTGCAGCTCCACAATAAGGCCTAAAATACTACTACTAATGTACATACTACATTAGTCTTAGCTATAGCTAGGTGTTCCTAATAAATTGGCCACTGGGTGTACGTAATGTGCTACATAAAGAGCTAATTAGCTATGTTATCTAGCCTGCAAACTGATCTTAGCTTGTTTGTTTGGTCACTCATTCAGCAAGTTAAGCTGCGCCCATACTGTTCAGATGAAGGAGACATTAGCTAAAAAGCTAATGTGGATTGTTGTTTAAAGTCTGCGTCTCAGGCTGCTGTCCTGCTGCTAGTCAGCGTCACACTCGTCGAAAGATTGATGTTACTGATTAATGCAAATACAGTTTGAAATGATATTTCACTGGCTGTATGCATGTACAGACAGAACAGGGCCTAGGACGTACAAAGCAGATCTGTCTGCTGAAGCAGAACAAAAAAACAGCGGTTTAATTTGGTTGGACCTGCCATCTTGATTTATTGTTGCGCTGCTTTAAATTACAGATAAAGCTGCCAGCTGGCAATTACAGAACAGGACAGAGCTGAAGCAGTGACTAAGATGGCATCTACAATTTGAGAAAGATTTGAGTTTAGATCATTTTTATTAGTTTGACTGTTATGAGTCACCAGTGAGTGTCCACTGCCGGGACGGCAGAAACAATGTGTTTTTATCTTAGTAGCTCTCACTTGTTTAAAAATGTGCGCTCAGATAATTGGCCCATTTGTTGATGTCTGAAAACTCACCACAAAGACACCACTGTTTTGGTCTTCGTGTTTTCATTTCAAGTGGAGGACGGATTGAGAAAAGTCTGCGGCCTTCGAGGCTCAATAAAACCCTTTCAAAAACCAGCTGCTTCAACCTGGTGGTCAAACTGTTTGGTCAGAACTGATTAATCTTGTAGAAAAAAGAAAATAATTACACATTTGTCTGAATTAGCTCACTGATCTTTAGTGAAGAACGCTTTGCAAAGTCGTCTCAGACACGGTGAAGTGATGAAGGAGGTGAAAATGAAAGGTTTTATTCTGAAATGCCCATGCAAAGAAAAACAATTAGTGTGGATCAGCTCACAGGGAGCCTTCAGCTGATTTAAAATCCTCATCACCATTTAATGTCATCCACTTTCACATTTTCCCTCATCGCCCTGATCATGTTTGCACAATGCGGCATTATGCTTATAAAAATCTCGGGGCGTGTTTGGCACAGTTTCACAGTTATTTCAGCAACAACAAGTTCGCCTGTTATGTACAATTGCTGGTCAGAAAAGTAGATTTCCTCTTGAAAAGCCTTTATGAAAAGATGACTCTGCACTCTATCTCACAGTAGGTGCGTAGCACTCCTCGTGACTGGACAACCCTGCACTCTATCAACACATTCGGATTTCAATATGTTTGACTCCCTGGGAGCCACCAAGCCTCTGCCAAGTCTCAGTGAATCATAACTGTTAAAATGGTTCTAGTGATTTCTTTGTCTAAACGTTCCTCTGCAGCTGAGATAAAAAAAGAGATTGTTCCCCAGTAGCTGTAAATGTTGATTTTAACTGGAAATTCATAATTTATCACTATAAAAGAAAGCCAAAACAAAGTCAAACATTTCTGTCATTCACTGAGAGGTTGAACTGGCTTAAATAGTGACTTGCAAATATTTGACTACATTTAGTTAAGCTTGGAGTTGCCAAATCACTTGGGTGTCACCCTGGTTCGTCACGTGGTACCTCTTTTTAAAATATCACAAAATTATGCAACGGATGTGACTGTGAATGTTTCTATTGTGGGGGGAAATCTTATCAGGTTTTGCCTTAAATGACCCTTTTCATCGCTTTGTTTCTTGTGCTAGAAACAACAATCACCCTGGTGGGCAACAGTGCTTTGTGCTTTGGGCATATATTTTAAAATCATCAGGAAATACACAGTATTTGGTACATTTCTGTTCATTTTCTTCCATCTGCTTTGCCCCGAATAATGTTTTATATCACCCTGAAGGCAACACAAGTAGAATTACAGCTCATGCACAACAAACCTTTCAGGCATGTGCAAATCAGTCCACTTTTAGTTGTTTAGTTGTCTCACTTTAAGGTATGTTGCTGGGGAGCGGTACCCAGCAATGTTGCCACCTCTGTCACCACCGCTGCGACAGGAGACACAGCCTCGACCTACAACGCAGTTTTTAAAAACTTTTATTTACTCAGGGAAACTTTGCTAAGTGTGCTAGCTCTTGCTAAATTAGTTTGTCAGATTTTTGTTTGTTCTCAGATGGAGTTGCCATTGAGGTTCACCACATAGGAAAATACAATAAATGCAAGATTATTTCGGGTGCCGACAACACAGCTGCATCTCTTACCTCATCCCTGTTGTACTATAACCACAGTAAAGGACATTCTTTGTCATTGCTGTATGTGTAATTACTGTAATTATTTGAAATCTGTGGGAAAACATCAGATCTCACGAAATATAGCGAACTGAAATTAACAGAGGGTGTGTAACGTGGCACCTGGGGCTCCACATTTGTACATTTAGAGTAAAAACTCTTTCTTCAGCAATGTAAGAAGAAAATAAAGAATACAGTATAAACACACCCAAAAGTCTTGTTGTCTGTAGTTGTTTCCTTAAACTCCGATTTTATTCCAACAGGAAGTGCAGAGAGATCATGTCACCTGGCTTCTAATGCAAACGAACTTTAAATTATCTTCTAAAATCATATAAAAATGTTCTCGACTCAATAACCTGCCTTTATTCTCTTCTTGAAAAGTAGATTTCTTGGAAACAGATTGAAATATTCTTACAGCACTGGCAGATTGTTATCATTTGTTAGGAAAATAAGGTTTTTCTGACACAAACGTGGACAGTGAGTACTCATTTTTAAAAAGCTTATCAAGTAATGTCGGTCTTATCAACAGTGAGTCTGTGCCTTTCTGTGTGTTTGTGGGTGTGTGAGTGTGTGTGTGTGTGTGTGTGTGTGTGCGCGTGTGCGAGACCTCTCCCACTTGTGGTTGTCTTGTCTCCCAGACCGTAGGAGGCCTGCAGTCTCTCACATCAGGACAGCTAGACGTCTGCATGCCACCAACTTACACGCACACACGCACACACACACGCACACACGCACACACACACACACACACACACACACACACACACACACACACACACAGCTCTCTGATGTAGAGGCTGATAAACAGACACACATGTTGCGAGGAGAGAAATGCTAAGGTTTAAGGGCACAGTCAGTTTACCTCCCACCTGACCAGACACAATCAACCTCTTACAGTTAGAAGATGCAGCAACATGTTTAAAGTGTAAATACATTTCGGTGTTTGAGGATCTAGGCTTTGTTTAAAAGTTTGCAGAAAAGTTTGTTTTGTAGAAATTTAATGTCTGTGCAGTGCTTTTTCTCTTCACAGTTGATGTGGTATGTTTGTAGCTCTTATTTTCTTGCAGCCTTGTATCTGGTTGAAGCAGGCTTGAAGTCTTGAATTATATGCTGCACTGGACAAAACACCTGCTAGGCTAAATATTTAAAATGTAAACTGGATACTAAAGTATTTTGGTAACATTTTAAAGAAGAAGGCTGGCAACACCCCATGAAGAGGCTGAAAAGTGTGTTCCAACAAATGGACCACTGACTCCTTAATCAAACATGACTGAGAGTCTGCAGCCATGTTAGCAGCTCTGTGGGGCTGAGCTGGGAAAGTATTGATGCACATTTTGGTCTTTTGGGATTTGATGACGAAGAAGTCAACTGCAAACAAATTCTCCATGTTACAGCCAAACCGGTCATTTGAACACACATTTTTGTCCTGTCTCCTTGTTTCGTTTGTGTATTACTAAGTTATAGTTTTTTTAAGTGATTGAAGCGCTACATTTATGTATGATTGTGGAGTTGCAGGGAGGTGGTCGAGGTGGATCGTGGGCGTAAAAAGTGCAGGCATGTAACGAGTTTGTGGTTAGGGTTAAAATGTGGGAAAGATCATGGTTTAATGTGAAATGTTGATAGTCACTGCAGACAAGACTACATGCTTTCCCTAACCTTAACCAAGTGCAGCCAGTCCCTAAACGTAACCATGGAAACGTTTACATCAGCATCACATAATAAAACGCTTTGTAACCTAAGGTCATGCGAGAAGACAGGCCTCATTGTTTCTAGAGCCTTCACACTTTGCATATAGGAAGAGAGTGGGAGTCGGTGGTGCACTGTTCTGTAAGCTTGGTTGAACTTGGAAACAGCAGGTAGTTCTGTTTTCTCTTGGATCATTTCATTTCATGGCATTTTGATGCAACACACACACACACACACACACACACACGCATATTTTAGCATAAATTAATGGCTTTCACTATTAGAGTCACCACCTTCTAGACCAAGGCCCGACAAACTTTAAAACTAGGTCAATAACAAAATGACAGAGAACTTTGCCACAAAGAAAACAGTGTTATGACCTTTAATATTTACACTGATTGTGGGCTTGTCACCTTCTGGTTCTTACTCAGACCAACTGAACCAAAGTGTTGACTTGGCCTCTGTCAGCTTGATTGAACCTTTTATTTAAATATTGGTAAGACCGAGCAAGTTAATTGCTGATTTTGCAGCAGCCTTCCAAATGGATTTCCTGCCCTCTCATTAGATGTCAGCGGATGTAATCGACCCTTTTACTAGTGGACCTCCACGTACAGTAAATACCCTTTTTCTGGTAATTAGATGTCAGCAAAGAGAGCAATTTATTTAACAATATCTAGGCTGAGCTGCAGATTGTTCTGTCACCCATCATACAGTGAACAACTGACGACGGAGAAAGCCGATCCCACTTTGATTGCGGTTATCGTCTGATATCTGAGCACCATGACGTTGATAACACTCTAAAAGTCTCTTAAGCTGCCAGTATGCTTCATCCAAAGTGCTTCTCAGGCGGTAAGATAGTGTCGGGGGGGTGTGGGGGTGGGCGTCTGTATCCGCCAAATTCTGTTACTTCCTGGAACTGAGAATTTGACATTCACACCCACCTAATTAATGCAGTGATTGGCCAGCTGTGTGGTTCACTGTTGTGAATTCATAGTTTAAGTATGTATTCATGTATGTATAATTGTTTGGTGCAAAAACATTGTCAGTTACAGTGGAGACGCAATGTTCAAATTACGTCTGGTATTGGTGCATCATGTACATGAATATCTACGGGTATGTAGCACATTATCTGCCATATCCATTCATCTAACGTTCAACAGGAATCAGTAAACCAAATCTAAACAATTGACTTCTTGTGTTTTTCACACGGTCATGTGTGTCACACGTTTGAATGGAGTTTTGTTCTGCTTGTTGTCTCCCAGTGTTGCCTGTTGCTGGGTAATGTTGGCCACTGTAATGATCAGTGGGGTGTGTGTGAAACTACCCGTGAGTTCAATGAACTGCTCAGGTTGTCAGCCATTTTGTATTTCAATTCCAGATATAAACATCACCACCGCTGCAAATTTACTGAAAGTTCAGGGTGAAATTTCTCAGAATTCACTGCAAGATGCTTTTGAGCATCTTTACTCACTGCGTAGTGGTTTAACAAACGTTTGTTGACTTCCCCTTGTTGACTTCCTCTTGGAAGATCCCTGTTGCCATCTTAAGTGATGCTCCAATACTCAAGTGGATATCTGTGACACCACTGACGCATCAAGAGCCCAGTGTGTTGTCATTTTCACATCTATTAAAAGCAAGCAATGGTGAGATTTCTAGCTAAATGTAGAGTCTAAGCTCTGGGTACTGCGTGAGTTCTTCGACCGTAGGAAACGTTGATGGCACGTACGTTCTATGCTCACTACTCAGGCACTAAAATGGTTAAAAAGTGCACGAGGGAGCTAACAGGCAGTCATTTCTGGATATATTTAACCCTTTCATTCATTGTCAAACACATTCTACATTATACGCATTTCACTTTATCAGTGAGAGCAGCCAGAGCAACCACAGACCACCAGTGTCAAAACATATGGGGAACACAATTCGGGGTTAAGTGCCTTGCTCGAGGGAATTAGGAGGGTAGTTTTTGAGGTGGGGGTGAGGATTAGTCATTCACTTTCTCCACGTAGTTTTTCCGAGCTTCACTTTCTTGTCGTCTTTTTTTACACCAGCATCACTCAGGCAAGACGTGTTATTAATCACAATGAGTAAAGTTTAAACCACTTGATTTAATCCTTGATACCACTATGATTCAGAGCTCACACAGGCCACTATGGACAAATCAATTAACATTTACCATTTGGATAACAACTTAAAAAACAATAACGTGTATGTTCATGAAGGGGTATTTATCTTGAGACATTCGGTTAGTGCGGAGGTGTGTGAGGCCTAGTTATAATTGGCTCACCACTTCAGCACTTTGAACAGATGGTGGTGTCGTTTTCACATCTTTTTTTTTTTCAAAATGGAGTCCGCAGCTCTCCTACGGACTTTTGTTCTGTCTCTGTACAGCCTCCCACATTTCTGTCATCTGCATTTTAACCACCGTTGTCTGTCTCACTTTACTCTCTCTCTCTCTCCCTTTTATTTGGGGCCTGTTTCAAACCATTTCTTTTCTTTTTTTCACCTTTCTCTTGTTGTTTCTGCTTCAAAACATTCAGAGGCACACCGGAGAGAAAAGTCGATTTTTCTATTCCTCCACTTGCAGTGAAACTGAATCAAAAAGAGAACTACTTTGATCGTTGAGGCATTAAAAGGTGACATGATTCAGACTGAGCCCACGTTTTAGAAACTAACACTTCATAGTGAAATTTAAACTATGACTAGTGAATAAGATGCAGAATTATTGACAGACCTTTATGAGATATACATCCAAAGCTTCCCACATTTCTCTTCGGTATAGATTTAGAGCTCCCTTCTTTTTTTACTTTCATTTCATATTGGTAATACAAAAATGGGGGACAGTAAATTTGAGCTCATCTTCTCAAAGTGAATTCAAAGAGTTAAGTCTGTTAGATTAATAGATTGATTAATGCTCTTATTTGTGGAAAATCTTTATTTTGATCTTCACTCCTTCCTTCTGTCTTTTCTGCTCTGTTTTCTTTCATTTTGTCCCCTCTTTCAACTTAAAAATATCAGCGGCAGAGAAAGAGGAAAAGTGTTTCAGCTTGTATTTCAGCTCTACCCACCGTTCTCTCGTCCTCTCAGCTTCCTTTTCACTTTTTGAATCGCGCCTGATCGCATCAAAGACGTCTTCTTCTTTGCTCTCTGACTAATTTTGGTAGTAAAAGACGCCGAGTAAAGCTGATCTGTCTCCCCTTTTATATTTTTAGGCGGCACAGTCATGCTGGATTATGTCATGTTTTTTTCAGTGTGCTTTGTGAAATGGGTCGGTGGGGCGATCGTCTCTAGCGACGGCTGCTTGTATCCCACACAGACGAACCCAAGCTCTGCTGTCTGGGGAAAAATTGTCCACCATAGTTCTGATATGACTTTGTGTTTACAGGTTTTGTCGGACGCTAGAAAATTGTAGTCGGGGGCTGGTTGACTTTTTTAGTTACAGGCCCGTGAATGTTCCTCAGGGTGTCTGTAAGTGTGAAAAACAAACTTGAACTGTTGATGTTGGTGTAGAAAAGACTGCTAAGTAATTATTTGAACCTTGACTTCTGCACAAAGTGTGGTTTGCTGGCTTCAGGTTTGTGTTTTTTAATAAATAAAACGACCAGTAATAGTGAAACTCTGAATCAGAATGAGAATAACTTTGATCGATGATCCTTTTTAAAGGTGACATATAAACTCTAGTGGAGTGGGTGGAGTAGTGTTAAATGTTGGCAAACGGTTATTTTCTTTTTTAAGTACATTCTACACTTGTGAACGTGTGATATATGATCTATTATTTACTAGCAGAAGTGAGTGCAATGACACATTTTTAGTTTCTTAAAGAATATTTATTTCATCTAACATGTGACATTTAAATTACAATATGATCACTGCCACACTATTCATTTTTTATTTTATCTATGAAATGATTGGTCACATTGAAAATAAAGCAGAGGCACTGACGTGACATTTATTTGTGTCGAATTTGTTTTTCAAGATGTTTTTAAGAGGTTACAAAACGCTGCTCAAACTGACACAGAAGCTCTAACCTGTGACTGTATTTTGTGTTAATTGGTGTCAGACTTGTTTTCTTCTTATAAATAAATCCATAAGTCATTCTGAAACTATGATGCTTTGGAGTGATAATATTACCAGAGCACCAGGGGAAATTTGCCTTCTGAAATGTTCGGTTCTCTTACAACCCACTCACTTTCGACTGGAAAAAAAATCTTTTAACCTTTTCAGCAACAACAAATGCATGTTTGAAAAAAAGAAGAAGAAGAAAAGGAAAAAAAAGAGTGAAATGAGCGTAGCTGAGTATTATCAGGGTGTTGTGTTTGCTCATTGCTGTTGGGTGCAAAGACCGATCGTTTTGCAGGATCACAGTCATCTTCATACACAATTTGACTTTCTATCTTTTCTCGTTCTTGAGCGTATGTTTACGTTTTCTATTTCATCTCTCTGGTGTTACGTGCTTCTTCGATAATTTCTTGTTTATGACTGAGACAAGCAGTTTCAAAATGAGACTGACAATTTTTCACAGCGCGTCACTTATGCACAATGTGGACAATATTTAATTTTACTGCTGTGACTGTGGTGTGATCACTGTAGTTACAATTTAATTCATGTTTCTGAATGTTTTGTTGGGGTTGATTTGACTGTAGGCGTGCTTCTGCTTCTGCTGATGACTCAAATGCAGTTTGACATTTTCATCATTATGTTAAAAATCCATGTAGGTAATTTAGGAATTTAGGAAAGAGCTTGAAGGTTGTTTTGGCATACTTTTCTTTTTTCCTCATTTGTTTTACGACCCAGTTGATTGGTTAAATGTTTCCTTCAGTATTGTAATTTTTTTTCTATGTTCAGGGAAATTTTAAAATGGTGTGCAGTAGATATCAGATGTTATATTTCACCCTATCTATATTTGTTGTTCCTGTTGCCGGTTTTAATCCCTAATCCCAATTATAACCCCGATCATTAGGCTTCTGAAAATGCTTCCATGAGGTGGTTGGTTTAAGATATTAAATGTCAGGGTATGTTGTTCGGTCTGATCTGAAATGAGACAATGAGTAAATATAAACATGTTTATGGTTTCAGTCAGACGGTGTTGCGTGCTCAGAGTCTGTGGGTGGCATCACTTTGTTGCCATCAGTAACTGTTTGACTAATGAACTCGCTAACTTGTTTTGTGTGAGTGTTTTTGTACAGCAACTTTTATGTATTGATCTGTGTGTGTATGAGTCTGTGCATGTGTGCACATTATGTGTGTGTGTGTGCATGCACTGGACTGTATGTCTGCATTGATCTGTGTGTGTGTGTTGTGTGTTTTTGTATATGTGGTTGTTTTGTTTTTTATGGTCTGCTTTGACTGTGTGTGTTTGTACATACAATATTTATGTGCTTATATTTACACTGTATGTGTACATGAATGTATTTGTGTGTCTTTTTCAGTATGTGTGCAAATGTCTAAGTACTTATATTATTAACATTATATTGCCATAAATTATTAAAACTACTACTGTGTGTGGGGACATATATGGTGTTTACTTTTGTTTGTGAATGTGTCTTCTGCAGTTATATGTATGTCTTTGCCAGGCTGTGTGTGTGTGCGTGTGTGTATGTGTATTTCACATAAATTATGATAACTACTATATACTATGTGTTAACATATTGTACATCTATTTGTGTACATTTGTACATTTTTTTTGTACATTTGAGTGTGTAGATGTACATATATTTGGGTGTGTGTGTGTGTGTGTGTGTGTGTGTGTGTGTGTGTGTATGTACATGTTCACGTCTGACTGTGTGGTTTTATGATTGTGGGTGTTTCTACAGTGCTATAGATGTTATTGTCATTATTACTACTAATATGTACTTGAGCAAATGTCTTTTATTTTTCACTCATTAGTTCAATGAGTGTGTGTTTAAATGATGTGATTTATTGGCACACTGAGTTTTCGGCACTGGGAGTACATGTATGCATATTTGTCAGTGTGTGTGTGTGTGTGTGTGTTTTTTTTCGTGTTGTATGTGCCTTTGTCTTTATGCTTTGTCCATAATGCAGGCTATGTGTTTACAGTATTTACACACATGTATATGAAATTATCACACATAAAATATTACTACTACAACTATGTGCGTGTATGTGAATGAATGTGTATTTATGAAGTGTGTGCCTTTATAAATATGTTTGTTTCCAACGTGTGTACTTACGTGCGTGTGTGTACATACAGTATTTGTGCATTTATTTGTACTGAATGTTTATGCGTGTGTGTGTACATGTATGTATTTTTGTCAGTGTGTGTAGGCTGTGGGTGTGTGTGTATGTGTGCATATGTGTATGCCTGTATGTCTGTGCACATGATTCTATAAGTGTGTGTTCTTGTTTATCTGCAGATACAGATGGGTGAAATGAACCAGAGAGACCTGCAGAGAAACATGCTAAAATCACCAGGTTTAAAAATGTATGCAGTAACAGCTGGCTGTTTTGACCCACTGTCAGTCTTATATTTTTATATTCTTGTCGGTTATTTACCCATTTTGACTCCTTACTGGACACAACAGCAAAGGACAAACATATTTTTGACAGTCAGTAACATAATATGGACATGTAAGTTTAGAAAAAGCTACAATAAATTACAGCAGTTTGCAACTGTACAGTACAAAGTGCTGTTTCTTCCATGCAGGACACGCAGGCTCACTGAATGCTCTGATTAAAGTGACGTGACTCTTAATGTATTGTTACCTACCGGCCACCAAAACACCAAATGAGGGAACAGCTTTTAGAAGACTGGTGTTGATTCATCCAGTAGACTTTCAGTGATTTGCAGAAGATAAACAGGGCAGCATGGCAGCTGTTCTGGAGGCCCGTGGTGGCCCGACACCTCACTTCATGTTGATGTTTTTTTTTTATTTGTCACCCATCTGCATGTGTATTTATATGCATGTGTACATTATTTGTCACTATATTTTATGTGCCAACATGTAGTTTGTGTGTGCGTGGGCGAATACAGTACTGCGTATGTATTTCTTTTTCATGCACGTGGACGTGTGAAGGAGCTTGTTCCCTCCTCTTGCCGCCCTGTCCCGGCTGACATTTACACATTCAAATCAGAGACTTTTTATGTATAAATTTATAAAGATAATCTTACATTCTCACTCCACAGATGTGATGCTCTGTTGACGTCAAGTAATCTCCCACAAGTCAACTTTTCAGGAACTAAGAGACAGAGCCTTGTTTTTAGCTTTATCACCATGTTGTGAAAACTCCATTTGTGCTCTTTGAAAGTTAGTTCACGTTAATTCTAAAAGTTAAAGAGACCATGGGGGATTCAGATTACCTGTTAGCATTTCTGAGGCTTTCCTGTGTCTTCAGTGTGGGTGTGTCTCTGGAGGACAAGTTCAGTCTCTTGAAACTGACACACTCACACACACACACACACACATACACACACACACACACACACAAACACAGATATTTATCATGTCTTCTTAACCAGCTCCAGTTCACAATATTACAGTCCATGCTATTCTGCAAGACCGAATAAGAGCATTGCAGTTTGAAGTTGAGTCAGGTATTTTTGGGTGATTGAAGTGATAAATGAATGATTAATTACAGCAGCATGTTGTTCTCTTTGTCACGGGGGAAGCTGAAGCTTGTTTTGAAGTTGTACCAACATTACTTCACGGCCTTGGCTTGGTTTTGGTTCGGTCTGTTGCGGCAGGTATCTGTGTATCAGAAAATGAACCTTTTGGATTGTTCACAGCCTTACTTTTTTTTTTATATTGGGTGTGAATATTTCTAAGTAAAACTTGTTAAAACCTTACCATATCCTGCCTGATATGGTACCTGTTAGGTAAAAATCACATGCACACATTGTCAACAATACTCTTTTTCTTTTGTTTTTCTTGAGGGGAAAATTGTGCTGACGGTGTGAGTTCTGACTGAAGAAAACAAATATTTTTCTGATGCATCAGAGATTTGGTCTTTGATGCTAATATTTTTTTTTCCAAAGCATTGGACCTACACCTAATCTGGGATCTAATAATAATATATTATTATTATTTATTATATTTATCTTAAGTTTTGTAATTTTTCATACCATTGGGAATAAATTACTGAGTTTTTGAAAACTGACAACTTTATGATCTAGTAGGCAGACAACAATAATTTATATTTTTTATACCTTTTATAGTTGGTGGCAGTTTTCCTTTTACTTGTGTTTACTTGTAATGTGTTTATCAAATCTTATGGATCTCAATCTGGACAGTTTGGACAGTTACTGTGTACAGAGTATATGTCTGAATGTTATCTTAAGTTCATTTTCAGTTTTTTCAAATTAAATTAATCTATTTTTAAACCACATGCTTTCTCCTGAAAGATCACGTTTGTTGCTTTTAGTTAGATCTTTACACCAGCATGTTTACTATAATATATGTACTGTATGGCATAGTCTGCAGGCGTCTTTCCCCTGCTGGGTACCTGTCAGATGTATTCTCAATCTCATGTCAGCACATGTTGCCATGTTGCAACTGTATGTGGTGAAGTAGGAATCATCATAAACGTTGACTTACTAAACTCAGAGTTTTTTAACCAATCAAATCTGATTAGTTATTTTTAGAATTTTTACATAATCCTTGTGTTGTGTTTATAATAAAAATTTGGGATGGGGATTGTATTGACATAGAGATGACAGTTAAGCTACTGTAGAGAGTCCAATGTGGAATATGCCAGAGCAGTACTTCCACCAACAACTCGCACCCACTATGTATTAATTATTAACACATTCATTCTATCAGAATTTACTTAGCTCTTCAAAACTATTCAAAGTTATAGGAATTAACACACATCACAGAGGGTGGATGTGTGTGTGTGTGTGTGTGTGTGTGTGTGTGTGTGTGTGGTCATGGTTGATACAGTACATTGCGTCAGTCAGTTTTAGATTGTTGATATACAAGGGTGTAAAGTGGCATTGATGACAGGTCAACCAGCAATGACTTGGCTCTGTAATCTAGTAACCATAGCGACCAGGAGAGCTCCATAACGTAGCACTGTTGACTGGTATCATACAGGTAGATTAATACATTGAGGTGAGTTATTATTGACAGCTCTCACAGCCTGATCCTATCAGGAAACAAAATACAATGTAAAGTATATTTTCATTTCTTGCCCCCCCCTCCCCCTCTCCCCCTCATTTCCCAACAGGAAATACAATTTTAAAAAACACTTTACATAACAAAGCTGGTGTTTACTTCTCACATGTCCTTTTGACAAGGTGGCAACACAGCTGCTTCTGGCTCCAGCCTCTGTAGCTCCAGACCTGATCTGGTTTTAAATTGCTGACTCCTCCAACAACTCCATTATGACGTATTACATTAGTCTGTCTGAATATCTGATTAAGTCGTTTTAGGTGTCTCACTCGAGCAAGCTCCTTCCACACAATGCATATCACAGTGTTGGATGTCCCGTGCCTTGCTACATGCGTAAATACACAAATAGTGCATTACATAAACAGTGTTGACAGAGGCCAGTGAGGTGTTTTTATCTCCTGTCAGGACGTCTTACAAGGACAGCAGCTGTTCTTTTGTGGCTGATCATGTGTGCAAATACAGCGCATGTAAAATAGTCGTTAAGCAATTAAGACTTAACGAAGCTTACGCCCAGCACTTTTGTATTATTTGACATTGAGAAATCAATTGATTTTTATTATCTGGATGTTTTTCTGAAACGGGGTTACTATAAATAAATATACACAAGTGCTTTAATGAGTACAAAGTGACAAGTCCTCCTTTTTATATACATGTTTCCACAGGATGTGTGATACTAGACACAAAGATTTGTATGGTTGATTATTTAGCTCATGTATTTACTATATACTGTATACTGTCAATCATGTGAATTGCCCGACGAAGGTCGACACACTGAAATGTAGCTCGTCAATATATTTACCTCAAGCTGCTGTGGGTAGTTTTGGGACAGACCAGGAAACAGATTTCTAACAGATGGGTTTGACCAGAAGACAGTATTCAGTTGCATTTTTGCACATGTAGGATCTGGAGGTTTTTTTGGGGGTGCTGAAAGTAAAAATATTTCAGCTTTTGTCGATTCAGTTTTGAAAATTCTTCTTGTTTCTCGCAGGGTTTCAAGTAAGTGCAATACTACAGCAAATGTCTGAAGCTCATTTAAGTTAAAATATGTGGATGTGTGATCAAATGAGAGATGCAGAAAACCAGTGGCACAAAGTGTAAACTAAAATCAGCTTAGAGAACATTTGAAAGGGCTATCAAAACAGAAAGATACTGTAATACTTCTCTGATCTGTTGATGTTACTGTGATATTAACTTGGGCAGCAAAACAAGGTGTAAATACATTTTTTTACAGTATATAGATGAGACTGACTCGTGATTTTGTTGAGCTCTGCAGGTTCCCAGGAACATTGGTCACATTTTTGTGTTTTGTGTTGCCTGCTTTGTAGGAATCACTCTGCTATTGTAGATATTGCCAGTGACCTGTATAGGAACCTGTAAACATGCTACAGCAGAACATGTACTGAGACTAACACAATGACTGGATTTTCCCGTGTGTTCTCCGCCGCCTCAGCGACTCACTGATATTAAACCTCTCACTTCCTTTTTGAAGCCGCTTTGTTTACCAGCCAACATGCTATTTTTACTGGAGGCCTCTCTTCTCGTTCACAGCCGCCGTTTACTGTCGAGAGGGATGTGTCCTCTTCAGCACGTGTCTCGTGTGGAACAACACACACTTGTGTTGTGCAACACTTAGGTTGATAGGTATGATAATATGTCAAACATCACTTAGGTGCCTCCGACCTGTGTGACTGCTAGTTTTACCTGACCATAACCATAACAGTGCCTAGTTGGAGACATACACTTGTGTTTTACCAACCATTTTCAATCCAGAGAAAATGATGTAGTGTAGTTTTGGTGAAGACATAGACTGATAACATGACTCATATACCAGTTGAGCTCTTTCATTTATTGTTCTTCTTCCACTCACTTGGGATTTCTCTCTTCTTGGTCTCATGAGAAATGCCGTCAGTAGCAGCAGACATCAAGTTATGCCTTTATTAATCAAGAGGTCATGAAGTGTAAAATCCTGACTTTGCCTCATCGCTGTTTGTATTCAATCAGATTAGATATCTTGTCTGTAGAATAGAAGAGGCTACATAGGTGAACAATGTTAATTATGGATGCTGTAGACTCCCCCAAAAATAAGGCTGCATAGGTCGTCTGTGCAAGCAGCTTATTACGACCCATATTTACACTTATTGTTAATCGTTGAAAAAGCGCTGAAGTTTTAGAGCTTTTTCAGTGGGGTGGATGGGACAGACAACACAGGACTTTCACCCAGGACTTTAGCTTTTGCCGCTCTCTGTCCAAAGGGGTAAGGAATCTGGTTTAATATGACTCCCAGCACATGAAAGTGAGTGTTTTTGTGCCAAAACAGATTTACAAGCCGTAAATTACTGTTCAAAATGTGTGTGTGACAAGACTTGGGAGAAGTCTGTGCTGACTGTCGATGACTGCATTATATTCAGTATTGTGCATTAACACGTTATACTAATGTGATAAAACAATTTCGGCTACTAGTAGTGTAAGGGATTACAATCTGAAAGTCTGTTATTACATTACAAAGAGTCGCAACTAATGATTATTTCCTTTATGGATTAATTGATTTATTAGTTTATAAAATGTGAGAAAATTGTGAAAAATGCCTAAAAACATTTCTAAACCCCAATGTGACGCCTTCAAATGTCTCGACAGTTCAAAACCCACAGAGTTTGCAAATTATATAAAACAGAGAAAAGTAACAGATCACATTTAAGAACCTGGAACCAGAAAATAATTCGTTTTTTGCTTTAAAATGACTGATGGTTATTCAAATAGTTGCACTTACTTTTTTATCAATTGACAATGACCATATATTGAAAACTGTAACAAGAAAGAACAAAGTCAGCTATGCAGTGAATTTAAATGGAAAATGCAATGTAGATTTTACATTTTGTAAAGTGCATGATTCTAAACCTGCTGTCTGTTTTGAAGACAATCAAATTAGTTTTTTGAAAAGTGAAGTCTGTTTTATTTCTCTTCTCCCGTCATCATGAATCACCCTGACGAACCCTGCAGCCTCGTGACATGTGATGACTCACACCTTATTATACCTAAATTTAGGGTTGAAGTGACCCCCCAGGAACATACGTTGTTTCACCACCTGTCTGTCTGTTTACAATGTGGCAAGAAGAAACAGAGAGAATATTTAGACAGAGAGAGAAAGAGAAAAATAAATTTAAATTCAAGCAGTAAAACCTCAATAGATTATTTACAGTAGATTGTGTTAATATAAAAAGAAAGAAAGGATTCAGTAATTAAAAATTAGGATTTGTGGTAGCAAAGAACTTGTGATGCTCCAGTGTTAAAAAGTGTGATAGTGATAAAGATAAATAAGGCAGAGTGGAAGACAAATGACACAAGTTTTATTTATTATTCTAAGAGGCACTTTGCTGCAGTGTTAATGATTTGATGGTGATATTTTTATTATTAACCCTCAAGGGAAATTTGTCAGTGCAGCATCAGCGGATTAAGGTGCATGCTGGAGATGATCAAGAAAAGGGTATAACATGATATAAATAACACTCAAATGAATTTATAATCATTATCCTTTAAAAAAAAAGAAAGATAAGAGACCAGACATTAAAAAGTTGACCACCCACATCAGATCTTCTGTCACCTTTTCTCAGGCTTCAGGTTCAGTCAAAGCTCTGCCCACACAAAGGCCTCTCTGCAGCAGTCTGCTGTGTGTGGGATGGTTGTTCAGACACTGCCGAAGGGTGAGTGAGCTTTTTACTGTGAGAAACATCGCAAAAAAAAACAGGCTTCTCATGACCCTGAAACATGTAGAAAAGTTCAGGGGTGTTCAACTTGTAGTCGCGTGAAATGTTGCGACAAATTTCACAGCATAAAGATTTACCTCGGTCACGGGTATGTCTGTTTTAAGGGCATGTTTATCAGTCCTGTTAGTTAGTAGGATACCTCGAAACTTGTTTACAGCTTTCAAAGAAAGTTATGCCGCAGGTGAAGTAGTGCCGATCCAGGAATGTTTTTCCAGGAATTGTTACAGGATGTGTTAACACGTCTGGCTCAATGTTTGATGCGTATTTTAATCCAGATTTTAAATTTCCAAGCATTTTCCTCTAAAGATTGTGCAGCTTTAGATGAAGAACTCTCTGCTCCAGTAACGTATACCGTTGGATGAAGTGATGCTGCAGAAACCCTATGTATAGGCGTATTTGGCACGTATGTTTCCTTTTTAATTATGAAACAAGTAGTAGTCATCCAGCATCTTTCAGTGGTTAACACGTGAGAGACGGCTGATTCCAGCGGTGAGGGCATCCTGGTATCTCGGATAGAAAAAGAAAAATTCTGCGCAGCCATGGAAACGGAGTAAAACCAGTTTTTTGTGAGAACAAAGTTCAGGCCCTAGACACAGTTCAGCAGTGGTTCTCTGATATATACATGGTGCGCATCCACATGAAGAATGCATGGTGCTCTCCGCACGGAAGCAGATATTTGTGAATAACAGCGTGCCGTGTGTGTGTGTGTGTGTGTGTGTGTGTGCTTGTGTGGCTCCTCACAAATTTCACACCTTAGACGGTGTCAGCAGAAAGGAGTGTGATATTATAATGCGCAAAGGAAATTGATATCAAAGAGAATTTGGACAACATTTTATTTGAAGCCTTAAAGACACTACAGAGTCAACTATCCAAATATTAATGTTTAAAACTTTTAAATGTTGGGTCTCACATCATGCAGTAGTTCTGGAACAAGAATAACATACAATAGATCAAGCATTTATTCATGATTAATAGTGTATACTCTTATGTAACAGGACAGTGGAGACTTCAGTCCTGTACCAGGGCCGAGCCACTTTATGTCCAAGATTAAACGGGTGTGTCGTCATTAAGGTGTCTCTATAAGGCTTCTTCACTTGTGTTCGGAGAGGTGCAACACTGAATTGAACTGAGGCTTTGGCTGGGTATAAAAACAGTGTTTGCACTCTTGCTTTTGCGCTTACGCAGACGTTCAGTGTTCAGTCTCGTTGAATCTGACATGGATTCAAACCTGTGACACCAGGAGAATGGAAGAAAGTACATTTAACTTGCTGGTAGCATTGAATAAACCAGCAGTCCTTGCTCCAAAAAGACACATCTGCACAAGATGGTTGATCTCATATTCAGCCTTAGAGACGTTTTCCCATTAAAATAAAGAAATACTATGTTGTTAAAGAACTTAAAGAATGATACTATCATAAAACATGAGGAACACTTGTATCAAAATCTGGATTGGTATCAGAAACTTAGAAATTAAGCGATCTATTTCCTTCTTTGAAAAATGCACTGTAGTACTCAATTATAGGCCAAATGACTTGTTAAAATGGGGATTTTTCTTTTTTTTTTGCTCAGGCGCAGGATGGAGAAACAGTTTCACCACAGGACTATCAGGCTGGTTTCCACCACATCCATCCTGACAACCGGTGGGGAAACCACCTCAGCAAAGCTCATCCGGTAGGAGTTAACTAATTTGTTAACCACTGTACTGACAGTCTGCTTGTGTTTATCTGTCAAAATCTATCTAAAAAACTATTCCTGTTGTGTGTTTTGAGCTGGGAGAGTTGTGCATAGGATAAAAACCTTAGTTGGCTGGTAAATTAGTGATAGTAAAGGAGAAGCTCCTAAACATTCAAAACGTGGGCGCCTCTGACCTGCAGTTAATGTGGTTTACACGCCTACCTGACATTACCCCATTTCTGCTCTCCCTCTCATTTCTAGCTCTTGATCATTGCCTAAATCTGTTTAACCTATGTTGTAAAAATCAGTTAGGGTATAAAAAATAGTCCTCCCACACAGTCTCAGTTTCTGTATGCAGGTTACAGCAGGGCGATGCTGTGACTGAAGGAAATGCAGTGTGTGTTTCATTGTCTGTGAGCATTAAACAAAACACCAAACCTTAACTTAAATTACTTTTTCTCCGGCAGCTGCCTGTGAATGTTGTTTTTCAGCATAACCTGCACGACTCCAGGGCTGCACCGATTCTCTTTCAAGCAAAGAACAAAGCACTGTGTGTAATGTGAAAGCTGAAATGCATGGACAACTATAGAAGAAACAACTAACACTTGAACTTTACACAATAAAACATGCAAAACCACATTGGATTAAAGAGGAAATTTGAGTAGACTGCAGTGTTAACTCACACTAAACAGCCAGAACCTACAGCGTTTATGCTCACAGATCCATTGACCGGCTATGATGTGCGTGCTTACACTGAACGTAAGCATGGAACGCCCTGGTCGGTTTGGTCCAATCAATAAACAATGCTGACAAAAAGAGAGAAAGGCGGCGTTACTTTGTGAAATGTGGAAGAGGCAGACGGTCTGTTCTGTGCTGAAGCCACAAGCACACTGCCGTGTATAATGGATCTGCTCGAACTGCACTGTAGCCGACCAAAACTTCGGAGTGATTGTCCGACAGCCAGGTTGTTGGTCATTCAGCCAATTAATCCGGCGTTGATACGCTCTTCCCTTCAAGCTGCACGTTAAACCACAATCGATCTAGCACAATTACAGCCCAATGCTAAAATTACTCTGGGGCCACCAATTCAGGGTTAAAATCGAGCTTCATCCGCAGAGTGTCTGCCCAGCTTTAGACTCATCTGTTGTGAAATGGGACTGTGTGATGGCTGCCTGAGGAGCTGACTTATAGCGGGTGAATGTCACAAATTAAAACTCTACTTGTTTCCTGCTCTACTGTTGCAATAATACGTCATTTATTTATAACAGCCGAGAAATATCTGCACCTGTAGCCACAATGCAAAAAAAGGAAACATTTAGTGGTTTAGTTACATTTTTGATTTTATTGGGGAGGTAAAACACCAAGGGAAAACTACGCTGCCATTTTCAAGTCATATGACGGTTCAGCCAGCCAGAGTAGTACACATATAGCATGTCAGCAAGTATTAAAAGTATGGAAATGCTCAATATATTTTGGAAACTACAAAGATATACCCAAACTGTGAACACCTAACATACCCTCCTCCATGTCCTTCAGCTATCCTCCCTCGGCTACCGTTGACATTTTAGCCGTTTCGTTGCCTCTCTAATGCCGGTTGACTGACAGTGAGTGCAGCTGCGGCGGCTCAGATTAATCAGCTAAAGTGGAGTTCACCCATTCATCACAAAAATCCCAATGATCAATATAGTGAGTGTCATGGCGTCAGACGGGGCAAAAAGTGTTAGCACCAGAAGCTCATATGTTACCGTGTGTGTGTGTGAATGTGTTTCTTGCTTCACACACACACACACACACACACACACACACACACACACACACACACACACACACACACACACACACAGAGAGAGAGAGAGAGAGACTGGAAACAGACATGACACCAAGAGCCTAGAACTATGAAGCGGATAATAAAATCAGCTGATGAAGCATTTAGAAAAACTACAGATGAGGGTGGCGTGACAAGGGACAAGGTTACATGCAGGGCTGCAACTAACAGTTATTTAACAATTAATCATTTCCTCTTATTAAAATGCTCATCAGAATTTTATAGAGCCCAGTGACGTCTTCAAATTGCCCAGTATAGATAGACTCTTCATTTATAATCATGAATGACAAAGAAAAGCAGCAAATCTTTACATTTAACAAGCTGGAACCAGCAAATGTTTGATATTTTTGCTTTAAAAAGTTGACAAATTCATTTCCTTTCCATCGACTAATTGATTAATCGACTAATCGTTGCAGCTTTGGTAACATTCAGTGTCTTTTAATATTAGTATAAGTTGTCAGATGTGCAGTCGGCCTAAGGGGGAAATGATGTTGCAGGACTCAGATAAACCTTCCACTGATGACATAACTGTGATTATTGCCTCAGCTGGTGTTCGGTGTTATCACAGTGACCTCCAGTATCTGCAGTACTCTGATTTGACTGCGTTTAATGAAGACCAGTCACAACATGTTTACACCTTCGTCACAGTTATTTAAGAGTGATTAGGTTGCTCGAGTGTTTAACTGCAGCAGCTCATGTTTTGCTGTCAGTTTGTTGGCACAGGTGCAAGGACAACATGTCAAATGTAAGAGGATTATTGGTGCATTTTAATTTCACGTTTGTTTCTCTGTCTCTTGGCAATTTATGGCGTTGCTGCAGGCCTCTTAGCAAAGCCACTGAATGTGATCAGTTATTGCTTTCAGAAGAAATGTTTACAGGTTTGAGACTCACAGAGAAATTTCAAACACTTACATTAACCAAAGTAACATGTGACGTTAGGTTTTAGTTTCTTTCTCAACATCCCTCCCCTAATTGTCACAAAGTTGCAGTTGTATCCCAAACACCAACCAAGTACATATTTCCACACTTTCTTTCCCTAACCAAGTCGTGTTTGTGCCTAAACCGAACCGAAGCTTAACCATAGTGTTAATGTCACATCATTATTTTCCAGCAGTGATTTGTTACTGACAAATGAAGTTGTACTGGGTGTAGCATCAGATCATGAGACATGATAATGTAGTGAGCTGGATGCTGGTAGGCGGACTCTATCTGAAGGAAACCATTTCCCCTGGTTGCCGGTTTTTATGCTAAGCTGAGCAGCTGCTGGCTCCAGCTACAGACAGACAAGACAGTGGTATTGATCTTCTCGACTAACTTGGCAAGAAATCCAATAAGCATATTTCCCAAAATGTCTAACTCTTCCTTCCAGGGCTGCGGGTAAAGAATTGGTTTTGACAGTTTGTTTGGCAGCTTTTCAAACTTTCTTTAACAAAAGCAAAGAAATCCACAACTTTGTTGCACTGTGTGTGCTCAGGGTGCAGTTTCATGAGAGTATACCTTCCTCCTTTTCTTATGCAATGTGTGAGAAGTGAAATACATGTGAAAATCTAAATGAATACTAACTTCATACCCAACAGGGTTCATGCGGGGTAGTTTTCTGTTATGCCACTAAGAATCGGACCGTCGTTGCAGTAGGTAGGGGTGGGGCAGATAGAGTATACTGCAGAGACCAGTCTCCTGTGATTGGTCAATGCTGTGATATTTTTCTTTTGTAAAAAGGAAAAAGCTCAATTTAATGCTGACCTGTGAAGTTTTTGTCTGACAGCGATATGATTATTACTGTAACTGACTCTCTCCCGTGTGTGTTTACTGAGTAGAAGCATGTTTCCAGTCTTCTTCCCTTTGGCCACTCGGCCACACACACACACACACACACACACACACACACACACACACACACACACACACACACACACACACACACACACACACACACACACA
>JAVQJL010089386.1:0-42840 GCA_036024295.1 Nannoperca obscura | reverse complement strand
CTTGACTCTATTTTCTATTCATTTCACAACGTATGGTGGTGAATAAGTGTGACTTTTCATGGAAAACACAAAATTGTTTGGGTGACCCCAAACTTTTGAACGGTAGTGTATATATTTATAGATTTTATAGATTCTATTAATTGTTTTATTCATTCTTTTGATATCCAGGTTGGTTCTAAAACATCCCAGAGAGCCACGGAGGCAGGAATAGTCCAACAGTCCCCAGCAGACACACGATAATGAACATCCACAGGAAGATCCGGTCTACAACCATGGCTACATACTTCCAGTCCTCCTTCACCTGCAGAGACAGAAAAAGAAAAATGTCTCGATGTCTGCAGTTGAAACTTCATTAGACAGGATACTAATAATTACAAAAATCCTCATGTCAGTACTCACGGAGAAGTCTGCATCCTCTGCTCTAAGATGCTCTGCGATGTAGGTCACCCCGTCCAGGGCTGAGGCCACAGCAGGAGACAGAATAGAGGCCGATGGGCTCTGCGTTGAAACATGCTCTATGGAAGGGGTGTCCCAGTCCAAGCTGACTGTGGAGTGTCTCTGGGGAAGGAGGGTGTAACCGAGACATCGAGGGGAAGGAGATGAGAGGGAAGAAATCCTCGGCCGACCAGCTGACTTCACCCCAAACCTCCCCAAATGATCTGCGTTTGGGTAACCGTGCAGATCGCAGTAGTGAATTTCATCTCTGGTATCCAAGGAGTCAAGCTGGTGGCTGCTGTCCTGGTAACCATGGAGATCGATGTCAGACTCCTGAGTGATCCAGGTGGATGTGCTGTGGGGGGGGCCTGGAGTCCAGGCAGGAAGGAGTTTATGAGTCAGCAGACGTTGCCTGAGACAAGAAAGTGAGTTTGGGGACAACAACATTTTTCAATACTACTTTCAATATGAGTTAAAGTACCAACAAGATACATTTTTTGTAACTTATTTTAAGATATATTTGCATTTCTTATGTGACGTGTCAGTATTGTGTTCACAGATGTATTGACGTGCAATACTCAGGACTTTGTACAAGTGGTCATGTTTTTACCATGAAAACACCAAAAGTGGAGTTCAAAACATTGTATTTTGTGTGTTTGCCCTAATCAAAGCACCACTTTTGGCTTCTCAAAGAATATTTACTGCATGCCACATTTTGAGTGTGAGACTGGATCGTCTCCATTGAACGAGAAAGGTAGTGTCCATGGCATGTTCATTTCTTTTTACCAACAATTCCCACAATGCAGTTTGTCATTGCGCCACTACACCTCAATGATTATGTAAAAATGTAAGTGTTAACTAAATTCACTTTAGAAACTTCTAACTGCTGTTTATTATGTAGGAAGTAGTGAATGAGTGAATGTATTTAGAATGTTTCCAGTAAACGTGGAGGCCTTCCTTGTGTTCGCACCTTACGGGCCTAACACCATGGTCTGGACGCTTCATGCACAGCCAGCGTGGCACCGATGAGAGGAAAAGCCTCCGAACCCATCGAGGCATGGTGTGAGTCGCTGACGACCGGTGGTGCACGTTAAGCACGAACACGGTGATGACGATGGACAGCGTGACAAAGATCATGGTGAAGAGCAGATACTCCCCGATCAGCGGTATGACCAGCGACGTGGACGGGATGATCTCTGTGATGAGCAGCAGGAAGACGGTGAGCGACAGCAGCACGGAGATGCACAGCGTGATTTTCTCGCCGCAGTCCGACGGGAGGTAGAAGACCAGGACGGTGAGGCAGGAGATGAGGAGACAGGGAATGATGAGGTTGATGGTGTAGAACAACGGGAGGCGGCGGATGACAAAATAGTAGGTGATGTCGGGATAGATCTCGTGGCAGCAGTCGTATTTCTTGGTGTTGTAGGTCCCCACGGCATTGACAATTGCCCACTCTCCGCTCTCCCAGTAGTCCTAGAAATTAGACTCTTTTTTAGCCTTTAGCATGCTAGCGTTGTTGTTCTAGGGATGTAAATGTTGCTCAGTGTATTCATGGTCCACAGAGGATGAACCCTACCTGACAATGGCGCTTGATGAAAAGTTTAGGGATCACCAAAGTTATTATAATTTTTCTTGAGGGGAACATGAATGTTTCAATTTCATCATGCCAATATTCGTCAAGACATTTCACTCAAAATCCCAAATGTCAACCTCATGGTGGCACTAGAGAAAAAGTCAGGGGATCTCCAAAGTCTTTAGGCTTCATCCTCTACGAAGCATGAATGACTGTATAAGATTACACCAACTGACCAACAGCCAGTGTGGCTAAAGATCTCAGTATTTTTCAGTGCAGAGGAGAAGGAATGTGAATTAAGTTTACGCCTTCAAGTTGCCTACAGGATTTCTGGTGAAAAACATAAACTCCAACACAAAAATGTATATCATCAAGTGGGTGCGAAGCAGTGTGCTGTTAAAAACAGCTTCATCCAGCTAACTTAGATTGAACTCCTCTGCTTTGAAAGTCACAACAAACCTCAGTGTTTGAAACCTGAGAAATCTCTCCAGGGTTAGGCCAGAACTTATTGCCTGCGATGCAACAGCACACTAAGAAACATTCAGTTAATTAAAAAGTGAGCAGCCAGAGTATTCAGCTGGCATCCTTCTGCAAAACAAAATGTTGAAATAGAGCGTGTGTGAACCGTAGATAAGAGGAGGTAATGAGGCATTAGCAGGCATTAACAAATCACAAGAGAACAGAGACGCCACTTGTGGCTAAATGGAACAAAATCAAGAAAGCAACACTCATCCGCTCCCACCTTCAGGTCCACCGTGTTCTCAGAGGGCTCCAGGTCGATCTTGGCGCGGTCGTATGTCCAGGAGCCGAACTTCATTTTGCAGCTTTGCTGGTCAAAAGGGAAGAAGGTGACGTCGATGGAGCAGGAGGACTTGTAGATGGCCGGGGGCACCCAGCGGATACGGCCGGTGTGAAAGAGATGGGCCTTGGTCATGTGGGTGACGGCGAACTCTCCGTCTGCACTGGAAAAAAGAAGAAGATGAGTGGAAAGTGAAAACTGACAAGAAAGAAAGAGAAATACCTAAACTGAAGTATTATCTGGAAAAAGGGCTCCCAAGACTCCCAAGTTTCCGTCTCATTAGGTTCCAAACCCAAAAGGTGAATCAATAAACCTCGAGCTACGCACCAACTTACACAGGCAATGTTGAATAATTGATCACTGTATGTCACGACACCGTATTCATGATGCAAGCTCGTTTAAACAAATGCTGAAGGAGGAGAAAGTTTCGTCTACTTCCAGACAAAGTTCAGAATGAACACTTCCTCAGGGCCCGGAGGGGAGGAAACCAGACTAAAACTGTGTGATGCAACATCGCTGTGCAGCAGCAAAACAATTGGGGTCATTTACTCAACAGGATCATTTGCATGTATCACCAGTTGGTATGCAGGAATATGCAGAAATGCTGTGATGATAGATCAAGCTGTTTGGCTCCACATGAGTGACCTTCCCTCCTCATACGTTCTTCAGCAGATGAGGACATTGTTATGGATCAAGTGGGTAATTGATCACTACAGATCATTTCCAGCTCCACCTACAGAAATTCAAAGTGGTGGCTGTTTAATTTCAGTATGTGCGTCCTTGGATGTGCATGTGTGCTCATCTGAAGATATATTTTATATCTGGAAAATGACAAACTTTTACTTTTAGATTAAACTCTAGTTACTTAAATTGACTTGTAGTGCTCTTCACTTGCATACTTGGTTTGCAGAACATGCAAAAATCCTTTATGGTTAAAGGTTTGTCTGGGCCACATTTAATGTGCTGTAACTACTGTATGATGCAAAGAAATTTCCTCTTGTCCTTTTATATATATTTAATATGTAGAAAAGGACAAGAGGAAATGTTAGATAGATACATTTTATCTATCCTTAAGTGTATTAATAAGGAGGATTTGTGCAGCTGAAGCAAACTTCAGTTGTTTGGTGTAAAACGTGTGTGTGAGTGAGTGTGTGTGTGTTTTTACTTGTTGTACAGCACAATGTCCGGCACCCAGATGAGTTCAGAAGGAACTCTGATGGACGTCACGTTGTCGAAGTCAGATGGACTCCACTGCAGCTTATAGTCAGTCCATTCCTGCCAAAACATGCACAGTTTTAACACAAATGTTTTGTTTGAACCATGTTTTCCATACTAGAAAGGCCACATTGAAAAAAGATGAATATCGATGCAAAGGTTCGGCAATAAGCTCAGCAATTTAATGTCAAAATCAGCTTCCAAGAACTCTACATTTGTCCAGCTTTGGTCAGGATGGAGCTCTTATCTTCACCCACTGCACTGATCATACTCAAACAATTACATGTCAGTTTCTTCAATACCTGTTTCAGCCACACGTTGGTTGTCATCATCTGATTTTTCTCATCCTGTTTTGGAGCCAAAGACAGTGAGTAGGAGATACAGCTTGGTTAGAGGGCACGGACTCTTATTATTAGACTCTTACACATTAGAATGATTTCTCATTAACCAGGAAATATTTAGAAACTAATAAAATGTGTGAAAATGCTCCTTTTTTTCATTTGGAGGGGGTGTGGTCAGTTTTTTAACCTACAAACGTGTGTGTGTGTTTGTTCCCACCACGTCTATCAGCTGTGCGATGGAGAGGCCGAACTTGACGATGACCACGTCGGTGATGTTTCGTGCTGGACGCGTCCACTTGCTGTAGCCCCCAAACAGCGTCCTGAAGAGTTCGTCCTCAGTGTGAACATGAGTCCAGTCTTCAGCCAGCGCTGAAAGACAGAGACACAGAGGGAACATATGCTTGAGTTTGTTCTCACACACTTCAGTATTTTTATTTAAGATGTGCAGGTCTCCTCTCTTTTCTTCTCTCCTTCACTGCTTCTGTTAGTTTTGAACCGGTCCAAGGTCTAGAAATCTCTCTTCACCTCCCACTCCTCTCAAGGTCTTTAAGGGCTCTTCCCCACTTTCCGCCCCTTATACCCCCCTCCCTTTTCTGCTAGAACCTCTAAGCCTTTACAGTTTGAAAGTGAGAGAAATACTGTATCCTCTCTCTAGGACAAAAAGCAATTACCTGAAGTTTATTGTTCAGAAAATGTCACAGATTCAGACTGTGATCTATTGCGCTTTGCATCCGTTTTCTGTTACACAGCAAAATCATTCGGGATAATTGAACTTTGTGTAAAAACCAACACATAGCCAAGTTTTTCGGCACTCTATCATAATTTTATGCTTGAAATAAACTTCTTTAATTCCCGGCGTTCAACCTTTTGTGTCAGATGTAAAATTTGATTTGTCTTGCAGGTTAAATGAACAATGGTGGTAGAATATCTTCTTCTTCCTCTTCTCCTGTTCTCTTTAGGACCGGCAGCAATCTCTCCTTCCCTCTGTCTCTCCCAACACACAGCTTTGAACTCTGGCAGGCAATCTGGCATCACCCCCAAGCTATTTAGGATTAGCCAGTGCAAGAAGCGGCGAGCCAAGAGTGCAAACTGTGCAAATGTGCATAATGCCAGTTTTTGTGATTATATTGGCTATATTTATAGCCAACAGAATGATGTTTCAGGTGAGGCTCTGCCGGTGGAGGAAAAACAGAAAAGGTGTTGTGGGATTACACAGCAGTTTGTGTCCCAGGATTCAACATTAAAGCTTTTTCCACATAAACTCCCTGTTTTATGATATCTAATTTACAACAAATGGTCCTGGTTAAACCCTTCAGGCGTAGAAAAGATGTGTTTCTTGATTGCCAGACAGATAAAATGATGCTTTTTATATACATTGTGGCTGCTAGTCCGTCATGGAGCAAGTTTCATAACAATTCCCACTCCTTATTTCAGCTCAACGTGACATTTTATTTAGTAATCAGTAATGTAATGCTCTTTTTAAACTAGAACATGGTAGACAGCATTAATTGTGCTGTGTTTTATGGAAATATTTTGTTGGTGGCATCAGCAGAACAAGTAATGGGTATCTGATTTAGTTTGTAAAGGTTACATTTTCGAAGGGTGACTCTTCCTAAGTCACGTCATCATCAAGTATCATGTGTTTATTTTGTTTATTAGTCAATTTAAGTAAGACATGCAACACGCCTCCTTCTTCTGTTCACTTCAACAGATTTTCATGTAATGTGAACTCTTCCAGTTTTTAAAGGTGTGATGTAGCAGAGGTTGTCTTTTAGTGCTTTTATCCTGTGCAACGCTTCAGTATTGTGCATAAGAACTATATTTATATTTCTTTTGTCTTTGTATGTCCAGGTTACATGTTTTTGTTTTTAAGTAAAGTGCTGTAAAATTACAAGAATAACTGGATTGTTATTAGGTTGAAAAATGTATTTGTGATAAAAAGGAGGTACAGAGTCACTATAAAACCACTATTCCCTGTAGTAATACTACATTATTATGACTATGGGATTGTTATTGGAGATTGAAATGCGTCATGATATTATTACAGAGTTCCTATATGATAATATATAATTACCTCAGTAAGTGCTTCTAAAATATTTTAAGAACATTGTGAAACATTTCTCTTCAATGACTTTATACACGCAGTAGAAAACAAGACTACAGTACTTTAATTTGAGTTGCATACTGCAATAAAAAAAGATTATTAAAAGAGTGTGCCTTCAGGTCTTTCTATGTAATACCACAGGAGCTAAAATACGTATAAATAAGAATTATAAAGTCTTTTTTATAATTTTAATAATCTGTTAAGTGTTACTATGAATAATAAAAGAACGTGAAGAAAACACAACGTCTCACTCACCGGAGTTGATGAGGATCCAGCAGCAGTACAGCGCTGAAGCCAGATCTCTTTTCTGCTCCATTTACAACAGCAGACACAGATTCCAGATCTGTGTAGCTCAGAATGTCTCGGAAGTGTTCAGCCTTTGTTTCCCTATCGCTCATCTCCAAAACAGCCTGCAAACAGCCCCGCCACCAGCTCCCGGTGTACACGATCACCACCAGGTACTCCTGACTCCTGTAGGGGCTGGACTCAGTCCAGTCCAGTAGGCTCATAGTGGCATTTTAAATCGACAAGGCTCACAGTATTATATATATCGTCGTCCGGGTGTTAGTGGAAAATGTCTGAATGTCTAAAGTAGTAAGAGTTTCCGTTGTATGATTGTATTTAGGATTCTTAATCATTTGAAAATGTAATAAAACAGCGTTTTATTCCTAAAATTAATTCCTAAAGTAAAAGTAGCAGCATGGACAGCTTTCATTATAGTGACTGATTATAAAGTCCCATTATGAACCACTGAACATCCACTTTCCCTTCAGTAGCTTTAAGGATCGGAGGGAAACATCTATTAATGTCATATGTACTGTATGAGTAAGCCCCCCCCCAATTCAGCCACACACATATTTGGAAACGTTTGGATCAAAAGTAAGCCATCATCCTTCACAGAGTTTGTAGGGATTTTGTTTGCATATGTATGCATATAATAGAATCATTTGTGTTATCCCTGATCAACGAAAAACGTAAATATGAATATCAAATTATTGGGGAAAAAAAGCAGAAATTACATACAGAGCAAATAAAGTACTCAACTGAATTCAGAACATGTCATACATGCCATGATCACTAATAAAACATATAATGGAAATCAGTTGTAGTTGACTGATTTTATATGACAAATGTAACATTTTTGAAACCAGATTTAGATGTCTTTTAGACAATTGGCCAATTGGCCACACATGGATTGACTATAGGCTACATTAAATATAGACCTTTGTTGGACTGTTACGGTTGTTTCCCACAGTGGCACAGACTTGTTGTCATTGTGTACGCATTTACAGTTGCGTTTGTGAACGTGCTGCCCGGCCTTCGCCACCAGGTGGTGCCGTTGAGTTCATCTGACAAACTTTCAAGCACAAGGAGTAGAAGAAGAACTGTTCTGCTCGGTGGTAGAGCAAAACAGTAAGAGCTCTCACTCCACTGTTGTTTTTGTGTACTGGAGAATGTCTTGGATCATAAAGAAAGTCTAAACTGTGGCATATAAACTTTATATTTGGAGAGAAATACAGGATTGTACTTAATCAGTCACACCAGTTGTGAATAAGCAATCGTTCATTTTTGGTAATATTCCTTAAAAGAGAAGCAAAAATATACATTTTTCATATTTTTTGTTAAGATGTGAATTAGTAATTACTGTTAAAGCCTTCTTAACGCTACCAGGAATATCATTTTGGAGAATAACTACTTTAATTGTTTTTTGTTTTGTCCTGGAAGCAATTCTAGATTTCCACCTGGAATTGATGACTAAGTGTGAAATTCATTAGGAAATTTGCACCGTTAAAGTACAATATAAACTCAAGCAAATGCTAAAATAAAATTAAAATCCTGCTTTTCATGGATGAATAGAATGATATAATATATAATAGTATAACAATTACAGGGGACATTTTTCTGCATTAAGTACTTTCACTTTAATACTTTATGTACCTTTCCTGATTTTCAAGGTAGGACTTTCATTTGTAACATTGTATGTTTACAATGTGGTATTGGTAGGTTACTTTCACTGAAGCAAATGATTTGAATACTTCGTCCACCACTGCTTATGGTCATTTTAAATACGCGTAGTATCACTTTAAGGCTCGTCCCTTGTAGCTCGGTCTCGCTGCTGAGCGAGTCGTCCTGTCCGTAGACGATCTTCGGCTGTAGCGGCGCATCTCTGTGTCAACATCAGGAGATGAACCACAAGCAGCTGCTAACCAACTCAACGGCCGTGTGATTCACTTCCCCGTCCGACTGAGCGCCTCAAGGAGTGCAGTGTGGAGCCAGCTGGTAAGAGAGAAGATGCTTTTTATCCGAGAAAATCAGGAAGAGACACCTGTGGTTGGGGCTAGCTGTTTGGCTAGTTAGCAGGACTGATTAGCTAATGTTAGCGAGATAAGCTAAGATTAACGTTAACACGTTAGCTCCCAGCAGCCAGTAACAGATGGAAACACCTGCCAGAGGTAGCAGGTAGTGAATGCAGATTTGTGGGAGAACATTTGAGCTGTTAGGTTAACCAGAGCTTGAAGCTGTTTGGATGTGAATGCATCTTTTTGTAACCCATCGAAATGAAACCATAACTGCTTTCATTTTGTCTTGTCGCCTTGTGTTTCTAGTTGTATGGATTTCCGCATAGGTTTTCTCCTAAAGTTCAGGTTGGCAGTCAGGCTAATTAGCAGTCTGGGAACCTCCATGACTTTGCAATGACAGCAGCTTATGAGCTAGCAGGCCTGTTTGCCAGCTCTCAGCTGATGATGAGGTGTTTTGTTTGGATTGCAGGTCTGCATTCAGTAGTGACAGCAGCAGCACCGAGTCTGATGGAGAACTAAACCCCGCTGATGGAAACCCAGAGGAAGAGGTAGGTCTGTCCAAAGTCCTCCCAAAAACAGCAAGATTCTGCTCAACTGTTGCTTTCACATCTTGTGGCCGGCAGGCTGGATGTGATCACCATGTGATATCGCCTACGGATGAGGTTCACTTCTGCTTTCACCCACAGAACATCAGTTGTAAAGATGTAATGCTGCACAGGAGGGGGGCGGGGGGGTTGTCAACTTATAATTGTTTTTTTTTGTACTTTCACTCGGTCCTTCCCAGTATTCTGGTATGTTTTGTTAGATGAAGAGCATTATGTTTGTATTTTCTGTTTGCAGCCACTGGGATACATTTCTGCATTTTTAAATGTAGAACTAGTTAATGCTGAGCAAATCATTTTTCTTTCTCTCATGTTTCTGATCGATGAATCCCGCAGCTCTGTGGATGACGGTGGTGGAGAGCGAGGCCTGCTCCACACCTGGAAGGGCTACTCCTGCAGCGTCACCCCGGAGAGGTTTCTCCTCCCGCCGCATGTCCTTCAGGTCGCCCTGGGCACACAGCATGGCGTCCTGCTGGTGGAAGGTAAACACACCTCCCCCACCACTTTACTTTTGTTGAGTCAGGATTCATACTTATTAATTCATTGATTAATCAAAGGAAGCCCTCTAAGTGTAAGCTTTTCCACAACTGACAAAACAGACCTTTTGGATTACTGACATGTTATTCCTCCTTGTTCAGGAGGGCAGGTGTACAGTTTTGGGGAGTCGCCATGGAAGCAGAGTCAAGTGCCCGAGCCAGCCAAACCCACCCTGGAGAGCGTGCTCAGTGGCCAGCGGGTGGTGTCTGTCGCAGCTGGAAGCTTCCACAGCGGAGCAGTGACCGAGGATGGTGGTGTCCACATGTGGGGGGACAATGGCTCGGGTCAGTGTGGCTTGTCGGGCCTCAGCACCGTCCCCAACCCGACTCCGGTCGCTGTGGTGGACTCGGACACCAGCCCCCCTCAGACGGTCCCGGTGCTAGAGCTGGCCTGCGGGCAGCAGCACACCCTGGCGCTGTCGGCCCAGCGGGAGGTGTGGGCGTGGGGCAGCGGTTGCCAGCTGGGCCTCAACGCCACCGTCTTTCCTATCTGGAGACCACAAAAGGTTGAGCACTTGGCGGGCAGGCATGTATTACAGGTGGCCTGCGGAGCTTCACACAGCCTGGCTCTGGTGCGCTGCCTGGGCCCTCAGGACATCCACCGGCCCCCTGTGGACAAATGCAGACAGTGTAACCAGCTGCTCTACACCATGACAGACAAGGAGGACCACGTCATCATCTCTGACGGCCACTACTGCCCCCTCGGTGTGGAGCTGACTGAGGATGAGGATGTGCCTGCACCGACACAAGGGCTCAAAACATCCCCGTCGGAGCCAGTCCTCCCCTCCCACACCTCCACCTCAAACTCAGCCTCACCAGCACCTGCTAAAGACGCTGAGCCCTCCTCTGACCCCACTCACTCTCAGGACTTGGACAAAGAGGAATCAGCCTTGGCTAACGGAGCGCTGCCAGCCTCAGACTGTGACCCATCATCGCAGTCCAATGGGGGGGTTGTTTTTGGGGTCAAGGGTTCACCGTATCCAGACGAGCAGGCTGTCAGAGACTACCTGAAAAAGCTGTCAGACAGCACGCAGACGGCTGGAGGGCCGCACACTCTGCTGGTGAGCTGCAATCACAATATAAGGAAACATGAAACCCTTTTGTTAAACATGGAAAACAAATCTTTTGCATGGCTTAGTAGTAAGTATTGTGATTCTTTTTAGCTCTTTGTTTAAAGATACTTGTTTTCTTACATTTGGGTTTTTTGAGCACAAACAGGCTATTAGAGACTTTTATTAATGCAATGAAAAATAAAATTGAACTGGAGCAGACAGGAGTGTTGCACGTCCTTTGGCAGATCCGATTTTAGACTCTTAGATTTAGGAAAAGTTATTGTACAATTTAAAATTAAGGAACTTTGACTTTTGTGAATGAACACACGTTTCACACACTTTCTGTGCATCATAATTTATATGTGATCTACAGTATAGTAGAAGATGTCTGACGTAGTTGTACCCACGTTGTCATTTGAATATTTGTGTGTTTATGTGTGACTCTGCTTTGTTTCCAGCCCTCCGCAGAAGCAGCAGGGCTCGCCTCCTCCACCCCCAGCTCCACGCTCAACAGCCTGGTGGCCTCCTGCGCCTCTGCCGTGGGCGAACGGGTCGCCTCCACCTACGAGGCCCTGTCCCTCAAAAAGATGATGAGCTTGTACCTGCAGTCGGGAGCGCTGAGGTCGGCGGGGCTTCCAGGCGTTGTCCCGGGAGTGGGGGATAACGGCACAGAGCGCGTCCGCCAGAAGGACTCCATGCAAGCCAAGAAGAGCTCCAGCACAGGGGACATCCGCGAGGAGGAGGCCGAGGGTCTGCGGCGCCGCCTCTCGCTCCCGGGACTCCTCTCACAGGGTAGATACGCTGTTCACCTCTTATCCTCATCCTATGCGCTGCTGCGTAAGTACTGTGCATGTGCAGGTTAAGTCTTTGTGTGTCTGTCTTTGCTTCAGGCTTCTTCATCCAGCTCGTGAGCATGGCAGAGGCTTTTTATTCTGTGTATGTCTCCTTCATAGAGTTGCATATGGGGGCCACTGCAAGCAGTACGTAAAGGAAAAAGAGGAAAACAGGACAATTTCATGACAGAAAGTTGCCCCAAGAACTATGTGGTGTCCTCAGTTGTCTTTCTTTGTCTGAGCAACTGTCTAAAGCCAAATATATTTAGTTTAGTGTGATGAATCTGCGCAGCTCTGCATGTTTTTCTTCCTCTCAAAGTCTCTAACTAGCCTCACCTTTTCTGTTTCCAGATAACCAGCGGTGCTCTGGCTGGATTTATGTGCAACAGTCTAACTCCTTTCTGCTGTTTAATTCAAAGTAATTAATTGAACATAAAGAACTCCCAGTACACTAAATTGTGTCTAGACAAACGATGAATCCCACAGCGACGTAATGATACGGCAGACTGGGACCCCAGGCTCAAGCTTTTGTTTCCTGCTGTGTGTACGTGAGCGCCGCTTGTGTGACGGTCCAGTCGCGCCGAGGTTAGCCCGTCTGAATGGTCGCCTTTGTTTGGTTTAAAAACTCAGAGGAATGCAGATTGCTTTGAAGTTGTCACACTCTCTGCCTGACAGGGGGTTTGAAGTGAAGGGAGGGCACAGAAGGATTTAGTAGAGCTGGAGGAAGGTTGGGATGCTTAAGCAAGAGGGAGTGTGGTGCTTGTAGGATATGATAGGCCAGCTGCTGTGTGACCCCGAACAGGATGGACTTTCCTCTGTCATAATCAAATCTATTTCTTCACACACAGCCTGACATTATTAGCTATGGATTTCATCATCTGTTTATCTGGTCTGGTTGAGGAAACTGGAAGAGGAATCCTTTAAAAAACATCTTACATGACACCACGTTAAAGTGATTATCTTCAGGTATTTTCTGGCTTTCTGATCCTGTGACTCTCCTCTCTGGGTCTCTGTGCTTTGGGCCGCCAATCATGCTGTTTAAATAGAGCTGAAAAGATCAGTCGAACAATCGATTACTCAATCAACAGAAAACGAATCAAGTATTTTATCAGTAAATATAACGACAATTATTTAAGGCTCAAAATCAAGTGTCTTTCTCTCCCCGGGTTCCTAAGTGCTGCCTCCCTCCCCATATCAGCTGTTGGCTCTGTCAGCTGTTTGTCTGCATGTGTTCGGCCTGGCTGATGTGTGATGTCTCTTCTGCTGAACTTTGCTCCTGAGATTCAGAATGTGTCAACGTGCACAAAATCAGATTTAGAACCAGGTTTATTGACAAGTAGGTTTCACGTACATGAAATTTGGCTTGGTGTTTGAGTGCACAACAATACGCATAGTGAGAGAAAAGAAGTACTGCAAAAGTCAAGAATCATCAGAATAGAAAATATGTCAAATATATCTGTTTTTAAAATGAAAAGGAGCTGAGGATGGAATGTGCATATATTCACAGTATAAAGAATATGTGCACAATGTGCAAATTTAAAGGCAAAGACATGTAGGAATACTGTTAGTTTTGTGTGTGTCTGTGCATCTGCAGTGTCCCCGCGGCTGCTGAGGAAAGCTTGCCGTCCAAGGATGCGCGCAGTCGCCCTCACCCCTCTGGGAGGGGCGGCCCCCGAGGCCCAGGAGGTGTTTCCCACCCTGCAGACCGAGGTGTGGAGCTGGGGCCACTGCGAGCACGGACAGCTGGGCCATGGAGACAATCTGGCCAGGTAAGGAGGACGTCTCTTTTGCCCATGACCAAGTGAAAATGAGACCAAGGAAGGAAAGATTACAACAGCAAAAACACAGAATCTTATATATTACCATATTGGCCTAAATATAAGAGGACCTTTCAGACATACACTGAACATGGTCAGACCAGTGCGGGTGGGAAAGCTCAAATGAAGTACTTCACTGCATATAAAAGCAATTCGATGTAATGAAGTCAGCTGTTGTGGGCCACTGCTTGCAGATTACAGCCGCTGTGCATCAAAAGTCTGAACAATAAGGAGGTGGTGCGGGTGGCGGCCGGCGCTCATCATTCCCTCGCTCTGACCGCTCAGTCTCAGGTCAGTCACAGCGCCGTTCTTTCACAGTTACACGCTCCCTGTGTATATTTGCATCAAAAATAAATTGTGTTTCTGTCTTCCAGGTGTTTTCATGGGGAAGCAACAGTTCCGGTCAGCTTGGACACATGGAGTCACCCAGCACCGTCCCCCGCCTTACAAAGGTGAGGAAACCACCTCCTGTACAAATGCACGCAGATGCAGAAAGCATTCGCGTTCAGTAACTCGTGTTGCTTCTCTGCATCCCTGTCCAGCTGTCAGAGGGGATCCGGATCTGGGACGTAAGTGCTGGCGAGAGACACACCCTCCTGCTGGCGGACGGAGACTGCATTCAGCCCATCATTTATTACAGCGGACAGCAGGTGAAAGAGGGGGAGGAAGAGAGCCACGCCAAAGAGCTGGGTCAGCAGGAAGAGGTGGAGGAAGAAGAGCAGCGGGTGGGCGGCTACACCCAGCAGCCTGTTCTACTTCCCTTCTGCATGAACGTGAGCACAAATGACTTTAAGCCAAATGATGGATGATGTAGAAACCAGCAGGAGTAAATGGTGTATCAGTGAAGCTTTGACGCAGGTGACTAATGCCTGTTATAATCCAATGACCAGGAAATTCAAGACGAGGGGTCCTATTGTGGCTTAAGTATGTGATGTGTGTGAGTGTGTGTGTGTGCGCGCGCGCGCTCTTCACGTTGTTTCCCGCGTGTTGCAGCTGGGTTACGTCAGCAACGTGTTTGCGGGTGGCCAGCGGTGCGTGGCGCTCTCTGACAGGAACATGATGGGCTTCATCGCCAGCCTCCACGAGCTGGCGTCAGCCGAGAGGAAGTTCTACTGCAAGCTGTGCAACATTAAGACGCAGATAATACGCCCCCTGCTGGAGCTGGGTAAGCCTGAGGATCAGAGAGAATTTAACTTCAGGATCTAAACAAAAGGCAAATGGTTTGTTTGTGTGCCGTCCTTCTATAGAGTCTCTGAGTTCGGCCCTCGGTCAGGTGGCCCTCGGGCTCCTGCAGACTCTAGCGGGCCGATTCAGCCTCTTGTGTAACCTGACTGGGCAGCACGCCGCCAGCCTCACCGCCAACCTGCGGCGCGGCCGCAATGTCAAGAGCCTGCTCGTCCTCGACCACGCTGGCATCTTCCTCGACTGCTATCACGAGTGCGTGTTCACCGACATGAACGATAACTATGATGAGCCACGAATTCGAGTATTTGTTGGTCTTTAAAGAATAGATTTGTGATTCCTGACACTTCGTCTCTCCGTCACTGCCAAGGTACTGCAGCGCTGTGGGCAACTTCCAGGTGATGGGAGGTTTCCAGACCTTGACCAAACCCTCACTGTGAGCACACACACTCACACACACATGCACTCTTTCACACATGGGGGTGCTTTGATGAGGGTGATGATTACAGTGACAATACAACATCCAAAAACTGATTGGTGGGAAACCATCAACCATCAACGATCGTTATTTTGAGTTTTTCTTTTGAAGAGATTTCTTTGGGAAGAGTCCCGAGCTGCTTCAGAGGCTGTCAGAGTGCAGCGACGAGAACCCCCCCATGGCCGACCTCCTGGTGGCGCTCTTCTACCTCCCAACCCGCAACCTTCACCAGTACGGCCGGCTGCTGCTCAAACTGGCCACCTGCTTTGAAGTTGTAGGTGAAACAACTACATCACTTCTGTTACAAACATGTTTTATGTCTGGATATTTTCTTTAGTTTTGATCACTGATAAATGATTCTGGTTTGTATTATATTGCTTTTGCTGTCATTTCTAGTGACATTCTATTGTATTCTAACAATATTAACCCTCTTTGTTTTATAGTTCAATTCAGTTTTATTTATGTAGTGCCATATCATAACAAAGTTATCTCAGGGCACTTTTTCGTATGGAGCAGGTTGAGACCAACTCTTATATATACAAAGACCCAACATAGTCATCAATAGTAACATTGATTTAGCACGGCCTCCATTTTGGTGTAATTACCGCCAAAATAAAGTTAATTTCAGGAAGCATTTATTTATATTTATTCAGAAGGAAAGTACAAACTGGTGTCACAATATTTTTTATAGCAATACTGATTTGAAAGCATTAAAAGTGTATTAAAATTTGTTTAAAGCATAAAACTTATGTTTAAAAAATGTGTGGATATTTCTGCTGGCAACATGACTCTATTTAGAGAAGGTGTTTGTGTGTGTTGTCAGTGCTCCAGTGATTACCAGAAACTGCAGGACAGCTGCTCCAAGTTTGAAGCTGTGGCCCTCCAGCTGAAGAGAAAAAGGAAGGACGCCGACTACACCTTTCATTTCTGGAAGAGCTTTCCCGGCAAAATGACGGTAAACTCTCTGAGTGTATGCGTTCTTTCCTGTTAGCGCCAGGCGTACCCTCTCATTGAGTCGTGGAGGCGTCGCATGATGTCACATGTTGCTGAATGGTATCATTGTGTGTGGTCAGGACTCGCTGAGGAAGCCTCACCGCCGGCTGATCTGCGAGAGCAGCAACAAAGCGCTGACCCTGCAGAACGCCGGGAGGTTCTCCGTCAACTGGTTCATCCTTTTCAATGATGCTTTGGTCCACGCTCAGGTCAGCTCCAAACACGCACCTTTCATCACGTCCTTCAACTCTTTCACGTTTTTGAAGCTGTCCATATTTCAAACAATGTAACTTGGTGTGTTTCAAGCGTTTGTGTGTGCTTGCCTCCGTGCTATCAGGGCGTGGCGCCTTGTAAAAATCTTGTAAGTATGCAGCCAGAAGCAAATGTGAGCACAGCGACCCTAACCCCCCCGTCCCACTCTCCTGTAACCCACCTTTTCTTCTGTGCGTGTGTGTGTGTGTGTGTGTGTGAAGGGCTTGGGGCTGTGTGTCATAGGATTCAGCCCTGATTCACATTTAAACACATGACAAACACGCTCCTACACAACCACTAATACCCACTGGTATAAAACAGGTGAAGTCATAGCTGGGCTTTAAAATATAAATGAGACTGTGCGAGTGATGCACCCATGTTAATACAAGTAGCTTATCTTGTGTATTTGCAAGCCCAAGAGACTCTGCAGCGAGCACACTTTTTTGATTTCTTTTGTCTTCCATTTTAATTCTTTCTGCACTTTTCTTCCTTTTTATTTTTACTTCCTTTCTATCTTTAATTTCTTACATCCTTTCTTTTTCTACTTCCTTTTTTCTTTTCTTCCATACTTCCTTCTTCTATCACTACATTACATTACATTTAACTCATCCAGCAAATGGAAAAACCTGACAAAGGTACGTCATCACATTGATGCAAAAATAATAATGAAGCCAGGGATTGTAAATTAAAGAATGAGTTGAAATGTCCTGAATCCAGTGCTCACATGCTATATGTATGTTTAAAAGTTATCCGTCGCTGTTGTTATTCCTTCTTTTTATACTGGCGGTGAAGTGTCCCCTTCCTAACGTTACTACTTTGTAAGAAAGAGGAGATTAGTCAGTGAGTCTTTGTTCTGTGCAAAACTGCATTGTTATTTTCGACCAAAGCCAAAGTGAGGCAGAGAAGGAGGACTGTGAACACTAGCGGCAGTAGAGAAATGTCATGAGTATAGGAGCATTACTACTTAATATGTCCGGTGATACCCAGCCCTATCCCCACCTTCGCCCTGTGCCTGCTCTCTATCTGAGGGAGATTGCATTGAAGGATGAACTGACTAGAACCAAGGCTCACTGGCTTTTAATCATTTTAGTTCTGTTCTTATACATTACTGTTGTTGTTCTGCATTTTGCCACATTGCAACTATTAAAACCAATCCAGCTTAAAATCCAAAACAAAACAAACAACCACAAAAAAATGTCTTGCACCCTGTTGTTAGAGAATTTCTGTCCTGTTGAAGCCTTGGTTTTTACTGTTAATTCACATGTAATTTAACGACTGGCGTAGGATTTGAATCTATAGGATATGAACCCTTGATGGCAATATGTAATAATCTTTCAAGGATATTCACTTTAGTGGAAATACCCAGTCTAGCCTTTCATATTCTCTAATTACCAACAGTTTCTGGTTCACTTCTCCAAAGCAACTTCCTTCCCTCTCTCCCACATTGTCTCCTTTTCCTCTCAGTTATTCTCTCTGACTGCATTTCTGTCCATCCGTCCCTGTCTCTTCTAATCTGCACCTGTCCCGTGGTTGTCCTGCTACTTTCTGACTGTGTGACGTTCTGTCAAAAACCACTTCCCTTTTACTTCCTCTCACTCTCCTTATTTATTTACTTCCTTTTGACTTTCTTCTTTACTTTCTTTTTTGTATGAATGAGAAGCAGGGGCTTGATGAAAAAGAGCATGCATGCTTAGTTGGGATCTTCCTCTTTAAAAACATGTGAAGCACATTTTGCCTGGCATGACTGAATCTGGCTTCCTATAGGTTAAGCTTAAACAAGATGTATCATTCCTGTATGTTTCTTCAAAGTCTGCATGAATTTCTTACTTCTTCCTTATTCCTTTTTATTTCCTTTTCCTCCTTACTGTCTTCCGTTCTCCCTTTTTTACTTCCTTAATACTTTTCTTTCCTACTTCCTTGTTTGGTGCTTTTTATTATTATTGGAAATTGATTGAAATGTAAACAGTGAACAGCAGGGAGGAAAGTATGCTGCTGGTAGAAGGAGGTATATAATGTGAGTCTGTCAGTCAGTGTCTTGCCCTTAGTTTTTCTCTTTCAGTGTCCTGCTTGTGGAATTGTAGCAATTGAATCTTTCTTGTGAATTTTGAGTTTAGAGAAGTCTGTAGTTCACCTCCTGTTGTGTGTAAGGCCGATACACACACCTTATGGGCTTATTCATGGCAATTAGGCTTAATACTGTTAATGATGTTTCCTGTTTCTTTCCATTTCTAAACATTCACCTTTCCCATTCTTTCTTCTCTCCCCTTTCCTCATCTTTTCCTTACTTTCCCCTCCCTCTTCCCTCCTTCTTTTCCATTCTCCATGCTTGTGCCTTTCCTCTCCCCCAGTTCTCCACCCATCATGTCTTCCCTTTGGCCACACTGTGGGTGGAGCCGATCCCAGAGGAGAACACTGGCCTGTAAGTCTGCTCATTCACAGTGCAATATCTTTACAGGTTTTCTATTGAAAATAACTGTTCACATGTTCACATTGTGAGCCACTAGTTGTTTCCTAAAAGTGTGTGTGTGTGTGTGTGTGTGTGTGTTAGATATGGGTTAAAGGTGATCTCGCCAGAGGAGACGTTCACCTTGCTGGCATCCTCTCCCATGGAGAAGGTAGATGTTTTAATGCTATAATTAATTATTATTAATACTTTAAAACAAAACCATATTCTCACCTTAAAACTGCGTTTCCATTTGTTGCAACACTGCTGTGGGCTGTCCTTCTTTAAAGCGTTCATGTTTGCTCCTAGGCCAAATGGCTTCGCTCTATCAACCAGGCGGTGGACCAGGCCCTTAGTGGGGCGGGGCAGGACACAGCATCCGTCAGCTCGGGCTCGGGGCCAAAGCTGGAGCCTCCTATCTCCAGGACGGCCACTTACACATTTTATAAAGACGGACGGCTGAAAGAAGCAACATACGAAGGACGCTGGCTCGCAGGGAAGCCCAACGGCAGGTTGGACACACACACCTTAGGTCTGCATGTTTATGGTATATATAAAAAAAAGATATGTAATAATGATTATGATTGGTTATGTTTTTCAGAGGAGTGTTAAAATGGCCTGATGGGAGAATATACACAGGGTTGTTTAAGAACGGCCTGGAGGATGGGTGAGAGCTGGCCGCCAACATCACTCCGTCATACTGTGCATTCAGTGTGTCATTCTTTCACAAGTCAGGATTATCTGAAATGTTACCTTCTGTTTCTTCGTCCTTCTCTTGTGTGTGTGTAGCTTTGGTGAATTTGTTGCTCCCAATAAGACGCTCAACAAGAACGATCATTATCAAGGTCACTGGAAAGATGGCAAGATGCACGGCCTGGGGACGTACAGGTGAGCGTGTATGAACATAGGGAGTCGGGAACTTTATTTTCCGCGTTGGGGAAAGTGTTTTTGCTTCACCATGTAGTATTAAAATTAACATAAGACAAAGATGCTTTCTTCACACCAGCTGTTGTGCTCTATATTTTACAGCAAATGTGGGAAAATACTTAAGAAGTCATCCACAAATATGGAACGAAAGAGGATTTGACTCAGACTTTTGAGTTCCGCAGTACACAACGCTGCTGAGAATAAACCTCCTCCGCCTGTCTGCAGGTACGCCAGTGGTGAAGTTTACGAAGGATCCTTCCAGGACAGCATGCGACACGGCCACGGCATGCTGCGCAGCGGCAAGCTCAACACCTCCTCCCCCAGCGTCTTCATTGGCCAGTGGCTGCAGGACAAGAAGACGGGCTATGGAGTCTTCGATGATATCACAAAGTGTGTCACACGTTTTACATGTCCACTTCATGTTTGAAGAATCACTTTTCTGTACAAGTTGCAACAGATACGAGTCTGGCTTCAGTGCAGTCACATTAACAGAAAGGCTGCAGAACCAACAAGGTTAAAGACAGCAGAGAAAGAAAGGACGCAGCACAAGGACAACCAGCATAAAATACCACAAAATGAGCACATTTTCTTCACATAAGCTTTTTTTCTGTCTTGTTTGTCTGTTTTTTATCCAGAGGGGAGAAGTACATGGGCATGTGGCAGGACCACCTGCGGCAGGGCACAGGGGTTGTCGTCACTCAGTTTGGCCTGTACTACGAAGGAGCCTTCAGAGATAATAAGATGATGGTGAGCACTTCTGTGTGCAAGGCCAGTGAAACAGAATATGTGACAATGTGAACGTCGCTGTAAACCTTTCCTCTTGACAATCACAACAAATGAAGCTGCTGTTTGCATGACAGCTGTTATATTTACTCGTTGTGGGTCTATACAGCATTAGTGCCATTTAAGATTCGGAGAGGATGTCAGAGAAATTAGGAGAAAAGAAGGGACTGAGGTGTCTTTGAACTCTTTTAGGGCACGGGGATCCTACTTTCAGAGGACGACACCACGTATGAGGGGGAGTTCTCTGACGACTGGACCCTCAATGGAAAGGTGACTAATGAACTTCCAGATGTTGACAGTGTGTTCTAAATAAAAGTCCAAATATCTTTAACTGACATTGTTTCTAAATCTGTTCCAGACAGAAATTGATTATCTTATCTTGTTCGTCAGTGTAGTTTAATGTGCTGATTGGCTCTCCCTCAGGGCGTGCTCACCATGGCAAACAGTGACTACCTGGAGGGCTCCTTCAGTGGTGAATGGGGCTCTGGCCTCAAAGTGGCAGGCTCCTACTTCAAACCACACCTGTTCGACACTGACAAGGAGAAGACCCGTGCTGTGTAAGCTAACAAAACAAAACCACAAAAAGGTTTTATTATACTTAGTGTTGTAATCTTGTTGTACTTCCTATCCTTTGTGTGTGATGTGGCAGGAAGCTGGGCCGTCTGTCTGTGTGTGCAGAGGATAAGTGGCAGGCAGTGTTTGAGGAGTGTTGGAGTCAGCTGGGCTTTGAGGCGCCGGTCCAAGGAGAGAACTGGAAGGCCTGGGAGAACATCGCCGTGGCCCTCACCACCAGCCGGCGACACATCCAGGACAGGTACGCACACTCCTGACATTTATAGTGTGTCTTATTTTCTTTGGATTCTTCCTGTTCGCAAGTAAAATTAGCCAGGCAACAGGAACGACCACGTTATGGCTAACTTTAAAGGGTGATGCAAGTGTTTTGTGTGCGTCCCAGTCCGGAGATGTTGTCTCGAAGCCACAGCAGAACCTTGGAGAGTCTGGAGGTCATCCCGCAGCATGTCGGACCGATCACCATGGAGCGATATCACACCATCCACCTCTACCTCATCAAGGTAACCCCACCAGCTACTTCTCACTTCCAGAAACACATTCACTGAGTCAGTTTGAACTTAAAGTTGTAATCCTTAAGATTTCAGTCGTGGTTCTTTTGTACAAATTGGATTAGATATTTCTATTATTGGACTGAAAGCAACAAGTTCAGGCCCATTCAGTTATTTTGGCTAGAAGAATTATATTTCCCCATTATTTTCCTGTATGTCCTCCAGGCGTGTGACACCCCCCTCCACCCGCTGGGCCGGCTGGTGGAAACCCTGGTGGCGGTCTACAGGATGACCTACGTGGGCGTTGGAGCGAATCGTCGGCTGCTGCATCAGGCTGTCAACGAGATCAAGTCGTACCTCAACCGCATCTTCCAGATCGTCAGGTAGTTCTCATGCAGCTTTGAAAAAGGGATAAATGCTGAATTCCTGTCATTCATCAAGGTTTTTAACTGTGCTCGTGAATGGTCTGTAGGTTTCTGTTCCCAGACCTGCCAGAAGAGGGCGGTCTAATTCCAGAGCCGACCACCCACCTCCAGGACAAGAGTGAGCCAGGCTCGACTGACGCCCTGCTGGAGTCACCAAAACCTGGGTAAAGACCCTGTAATGTCCCCTTGAAGCGTTTGGGTTGTCAGCGGTCCGTTGAATCACACTAACCTCCCCTGTGTGTCTTTGTTCCTCAGCCGTGTGGTGAGCAGCTCGGCTCTGCTGCTCCCCGTCCTGCTGCCTCGTCTCTACCCGCCGCTCTTCACCCTCTACGCTCTGGACAAGGAGAGGGAGGACGACGTCTACTGGGAGTGTGTCCTCCGCCTCAACAAGCAGCCCGACCTGGCCCTGCTGGCTTTCCTTGGCGTTCAGCAGTAAGTCACCCTCTGGCCACTGCAAAAGAGTCTTGCTTCATTTAATGTTTTACATGTGAAACAAAGAAAGCCATTACCTGCTCTGTTTTTTTGTCCACCCTCAGAAAGTTTTGGCCTGTTTCCATCACCGTCTCCATGCCTGCGTTGGGTGACAAGCAGCAAGTATGGTTTAGTTGTTCACTTTGTCACACATTTGATTGAGCAAGTCTCAAACCTCAGTGGGTGTTCAGATGGAAAACAAATACGATGGTGGAAGTCCAGTTAGAGTTTGAAGGCTTATCAGGACTGCAATTCATACAGTAATCCTACAGGATTCGACCTGCTCCATACGAAAAAGTGCCCTGAGATAACTTTATGATATATGAATCAAATTTAATTGAATTATCAAAGGCGCCACTATTTCAACTGTCGGCACCTTGATCGAGAGGTAAACACTAGGAATACAGTGTTCAGGCTTAAACGTAATCTCCCACGAATGTGATCTTGCACGTATTTAATTGGCCAATTACTTGACTAAACCTGAATCCAAACAATCGATTTTGTGATTCCAGCTACTCAAATTGTAAAAATGTGAAGCTTTTCTTAGTCTTCTATGATAGTAAAGACGATATTTTTCAGTTTTGGATTGTTTTGTTCATTTTTCAATATTTTCTGACATTTTATAAACTTTTGGTCGATGAATCCAGAAAATAATCGGCGGGTTAATCTGTATTGAAAATAATTGTTAGTTGCAGCCAAAACATCTTGTTTGCCAGAACCCTCTGTGCTGTCTGCGCCCGGCGTAACACATCCAGTCTGAATTCTCCTCAGGTGTTTTTAGGGAACCACAAGTATAATAAATGTCCACCGTGAGTAGAAAGATGTAAACAGTGTTTGTGCTGGCTTGCAGGTCCTGTCCAGCACCAAGGACGCCTGCTTTGCCTCTGCAGTGGAAACACTACAACAGATCAGGTACAGCTCAGTTCAAGTTTGAAGCTAGTTAGCAAACAAAGGAACAGACCCTTCCAGGGTTCAAGTGCAGCTTCATTCTCATTCTGCAGTAAAGCACAGTGAAATGCAGTTCCATGCTGCACACACAGACATTGTATAAATAACATAAAGGAATGAGATTATTAAAAATAATGTGGCATAGGAAACCACTGAGTGCTCCTTGTTTGTTTGCAGCACAACATTCACCCCGTCAGACAAGCTGCAGGTGATCCAGCTCACCTTTGAGGAGATCACCCAGGAGGTTCAGTCGCTGCTCAAGCAGGACTTCCTCTGGTCCATGGACGACCTTTTCCCCGTCTTCCTCTACGTGGTGCTGCGTGCACGGTCAGCAGGCATACATTTACACACACATTATGATGACGATGCATGTTCTTTTATGGTAGGAAGTGTGAATGTTGATAGAAATGAAAGAATATCTCCCACACGGGGGACAGCGTTGGACCACAAAGCACACATTAGCTCCAAAATGTGGACGTTGTTGGAGGAAACACACCTGCTTTATCGCGAACATTGTATTAAATGCTTAAATAGACGATTTAACTAGTTGACCTCTATATTGCTTCTGAGCGTTTATGTTCAGTGTTCAGAAACAACACAAGCAATATCCCTAAATGATACGAGAATTATCAGACTTACAGCGTTTTTTTGTCCTCAGAATCAGGAACTTGGGGTCAGAGGTCAGCCTAATTGAAGACCTGATGGACCCCTGCGTACAGCACGGAGAGCATGGCATCATGTTCACCACACTAAAGGTAAAACTCACACACTCGTATGCTTTATTTTATTCTATAGTTTCCCAGAAAGGAACTGAATTCTTAAAGGCACAATTCAACATTTATTGAGTATAATAAATAAACCGTTTGTTCCTCTGGAACTGGACTCGACACAGCAAACTGAACTCCAGTACCTCTCTCAGAACATTGTATCAGTTTTCCTGATGTTGAAGGCGGAAGTAAACAAGCTGCCATTACTGCAGCTCACTTTAAAACTATCCCAGATCTCCTGCTAGCTGGGCAAAATGTAGTCTGCATCATAACCAGCTTCATAACCAACATGCATTTACAACGTTTTTCATTTTCAGGACTTGAAAAGTTTGGAAATTGTACAAAAATGTGGGGGAAATAATTTCCTATATATTTGTTTCTCTTTTGTGTGATTAAATAATACACTGCACTGCTGTCCTGATGAGAGTTTAGGATAAAAATGTATAAAATGATTAAACCCTGTTATTATTTGACTGCACTGGTCTGATGTGTGTTATGTGTCTTCTCCACCTCCAGGCTTGTTACTACCAGATCCAGCATGAGAAGATCACTTAAGAAGAGCTTGGCGTTCCTTCCTCAGTGATCTGCATGCTGCCGTCCCACCTTCCATCACAGCCAATCACAGCGCCGGGATCAGCAAGGATCCAGTGTGACGGATATGTGCAGCGGCCAACGGGACGCAGAGGATCATACAAACAGGTTGCAGACAACTCCATCTGCTGCTGTTGTGGAGACGGGACCACCTCCCCCCTCTCTGACACACACACACACACACACAGTCTTTGTCCTTAACTTACCCACAGATCATGAAGGTGCACATGTGAATATTGTCGGTGTTATACTGCAGATGAGCCACCTCAGACCGTCCAGTGTAAAACGGTAGAAAGACTGAGTGCCAATGGGTGTGGCATGTTCTCTGGTTTCTCTGCTCACAGTCGGCATGCTGTGAGATACGGACCTCATTTTCTTCCTTCAGAAGAATCCCTTTTTCAGCATGAACACTGCACGATCCATTGCAGAAAAAACACGTTCCTTTTTTAACCTTCAGTGTTTCGGATGGACTTGCTTCTTGTTCTTCACTTACATGAAGAAACAGACGTGACAGGGAAATAATCTTCTGAAAGCATGTCGCTTTATGAAACTGACAAACCTTTTATGTGGTGTCTTTATCGTCTGAGAGTATCAGCAGTATTTTTACAGCTAGCTCAGTTTTTCAATGGTTTCTTTTCTGCAGGCGACACAAAGGTGAGATTTATGCTGTTTTCAAACAGTGTTTTACGGTTTAACAAGAAAGAAGACCTCAAGGAATATGTACATCTGGTTTCCTACCTCCGATAAAGAGCAACTTAAAGCTGCTTCCCTGAGCTTTTCAATGGGATTCGTGTGGGCTAGTTTACAGCTAGTTTGATACCGTATTTATACAAATCAATCCTGCACAAATGATACTTATATAACTGATACACCAGCTGGCAGCGGAATACAGTTAAACCTAAATTAGTCGGCTCTAACACCATCTTTGGCAACTTTGCGTTTATAAGTAGTGTTGCTTGTGGAAAATAAAATAGTGTGAGCGATCATCATCATCACGACATGTTACTGAACCTGGACACTTTAAAGATACAGACATGGATCTGTTCAACACAATCTTCAGCTGAATTGTGGACTTTAAAATGCACGTGTTGTCCAAAGGCAAACTTGGACTCTTAAAGTAACATTGATGTTTAGTTTCCCATCTTTAGCAGAAACTATGACAAAGGTTCTTAGCGCCTCAAAACCAGGCTGAGAAAACGGCTTCTTTCAAAGCTTTGCAGGATCATCGAGCAAAAGCAGGCGTGCGTGCATGCGTGCGCCCAGTTTTCAGTCATAAAATGAATGGAAACGTATTGTTCTGCAGTCTCATTACACATCGTTACTGTAAAATAATGCTGTTTCCTTCCTAATGTACTCACGTTGTGGTATGTAGTGTTGTGAACTGCAATCATCAGTATATATCTTTACTTTCTTTCAGAGTAGTGAAGTTTGGACTGCAGCGTTCCCCCACAGACATCCCCTTTACTCCCACTGACATCCAATGGAAAGAAAGAACAAAAGAAAGTTTCTATACATTTTATTGTTGTGGCGGACACAGAGTTCATTGCAGGGAGAGAAGTCGGCACATTTTCATGAAAGTACGCACCATTTGAAGGTCTTGAAATGTGTTGAGCTGTAAAATAACGCTGCAGGCGGTGCAGACAGTCCGCTTAATGCAAACACTGTTTTTAGAGATGTGATATTCAAAGCTGATTCTCTGTGCCATCTGTTAATGCTAACTGTTCTGTCAGACATTGTTGCTTATTCCAGATTTGCGTCACACATGCCTGTTTATAAAAGGGCTTAAGAGGGGATTCAGAGGATGATAGCCTTTTTTTAATAAACATCATGGCTTTTGTTTCCTCAGATGGTCTGACAATAGAAAAGCCAGTGGATCTGAGGCCTCTGTTTGAAGGGACTCAATTTAGTTGAAGCTGCTGAAAATCTAGCAACAGAACATGTCAAACAGTGCAAATTGAATTTAGTTAGCTAAAACTTTGCTCTTTGGCTGTGAATCCTAAACTGATAAAATGCTGAAGTGTGATAGAAACAATTATAAATGAAACAATGCTTCAAACTGTCATAAAATGCAGTGAATGTGTAGTAAACATCTTAGTGTATGACCCTTTTGAACCGGGCCTCTCTGACACTGACACAGGAGTCACTACGGACACAGTCTGCAGGTATAACATTATTTTGTGCTGTTCTTTAAAACCAATCTTTATTTTACCATCCTCTTCAATATGTAGTGATTTAACTATAAAGCTTCTTTTAACATAATGTGAAGGACAAAGTAATACTTTAAGTGGACAACACAACTGACTTGCAAACCAAACTAGGTAGAACGCAAATGTATTGTAATGGTTATAGCCCAGCTGACTCACTTACATGAAGTGCTGTTTTAAATCCAAACTGAATGGTTATAAATGTAAACTGAAGATAATGTTCATAAGCTCATGTGACGCCTGTTTAGTTAACTTACTGTACCTCAACACTTGTTATACACCGGTCATACTGTTGTAAAATGAACTGTTTTGTCTATGGACATTGGTGTTTACTAGTTGAGCTTTTGTGTTTCAGCTGTCTGACATGACTTCCACCTGTGTGTCTTTTACATGATTGTACCTTTTAAATAATAACATGCAGCAATACCCTCATCTGATGGTTGTTGCTGACTAATCTGCTTCTACAGTTTTATGTGGTTCCATCAGAAATGAACTGTGATACAGAAATGGTTAAAAACATTCAAAATAACCCCTCTGTTGTTTTTCTCTGTATTATATTATTGGAAACTGAATGTGTTTGGGTTTTGGGCAAAACAAGACGTGTTGAAGACGTCACCTTTGGCATAAATAGATCTTTTCCTCCCAATACAAATGTAGCAACATATTTTTTCTTTCTTCTGTGTTAACATCACACAAGTTAATGTTTTCTGAGACGAGAACTAAATTGATCATTGATAAGGTTGACTGAGTAAAAGAGCCACATTTGTTCACCCACAACAGCTCGAAGCCTGCTGTAAGTTATGTCTTTGCCTTCTCACCTGGAGGAAAGTTATATGTTTACTCTCTTTAGATGACATCACCTCTGGAGATGGAGCCTCGAAACTGACAAAATATGTAGTAAAAGGTTATCCGCTGAATTGCACTTCAACTCAAGAAGTGTAAAGAAAGATGAAGCTTTATACTACTAGAAGCACAGCTATAAAATGTCAGCTTTGGGTCTCCGTAGAATTTAGGAAAATGTAAGAAATTGTTGTTGTACTGACAAATCCTGTCAGCATTGCACTTTTAGGATCCAACAAACATGTTTTAATCAAGTGCAGAGAGGTGATCGAAGTGTTTTGGGTACAATGAGGCATCTTAGGACTTCAGATGGAGGGAGGGGAATGTTGCAGACTTTCCTTGGGAATTACATTACCAGTCTGGAGATTACCCCCCATTCCTGACAGAGTTTTGGCCTTGATTAAGGAGACTACTCTCCACTCTCCATTAACTCCAGCTGCTGAGGCAGATTAGCAGATCTTTTAATTACTCACTAAAGGCTTGTTCAACCCTCCTGCTGTTTCTGTTCCCCTCTCCTACCAATGAAATTACCCCCCAACACAAAATGCTGACGAATATGATCTTTAAGCCTTTTTCTTGTCGTTTGAAGTGTCCTCTAAATTCTCTCCTTCTTTGCCAGTCGCCTCCTCTCCCCACAGCTCCTGAAAGAGTTAAGAAGATTTGGCAGCTCCGCGGCAGCCAGCCAGCCGGTGAGAGAGGAACTGGCTTCCGGTGCCCAGAGGCAGGCGGCTCACTTGCCTGGGATTAAGTGGGATCGGGAGAGATTACAGCCGTCTCTCTCTCCCGCTCTCTTGTTCCTCGTAGCTCGATGACAGCGTAGTGCTCCGTCCACTCTCTGGGGAATATTTTCCCATCATATAAACACTCTCCTGCACCTGTATTGGTGCTAAAACCTGCAGGAGCGGGAGCGTAAAGGCCTGTGGTGGCATCCCTAAGGATTCAGTCATAGAGGTAAGATGCAATTAATTGCTTTTTTGGAGAGAGAAGGGCTTGGGAGGAAGGCCACAGGATCATCCGCTTCCTCTGCTTTAACTACAGAAACCTCTTGAGGAGCTTCTCCTGTTTAATTTGTTACAAACTTTTAACAATGCATCATGTCTGCTCTGTCATGATTGATGACCTGTCAGGATATAAATAATATAAACTATATAACTTACTTTATTGACCTCTTTATAACCCATTTTGTCACAAAGTGTCATCCTTAATGTCAGTCTGGCTTAATGTAGGTTAAAATACCATCACAGCTGAATTATTTCCGAAAAATAAACCGATTTTATTCTTGATACTGGTGTTTGCTTTCCCCTGATGGGTCACCAGCCAGAGATTATGGCCTGCACGTCTCTGTATTTACATCACCGTTGCTCTTACGAGCTGCCTTGAAGTGTGCCATTAACCCCTGACCCCATTCACACTAACCACTCATGTTGTGACTGCACCTCCTTACCTGATCCCACAGCACGCTCGCTGGTGGATTACCAACCAGGCAAAGTGGGCCACTGGTGCCAGAGGAGGGGCCCAAAAGGTCTTATTAACTAATCTCACAGCAACAAATCTAGTTTTAGGATTTTAATATCTTATTTTATGTTGTCATAACATGGTGGATCAAGTTTTGTTTAATGGAAAACAAGGAAATCATGTAGTAAGGCAACAGAGTAATTACATAATGTTGACAGTAGATGGGGAGGGGGAGTGGGAGTGGGAGGGGGGGGGGGGTCAGTAGGGGTCCAACAACCAATCTTTGTATTTTTAGTGGCCCCTAAGATGATAAAACCTTTGATTTTTATTAGAAAATAATTTTATGTCAAAAGTAATAGTCTCCACATCACAAACATGATATATTATGGACAGCAGGTCTCAACATCCTTTGCATATAGTCATCCATGACTGGCAAAGCATCCAACATAAAGAGCGTAAATGAGATCTTAAGGAGTGATGGTGAGAGAGGCAAACCATAATGCAGTGAGTTCAAGATTTAACAAAGAAGTTGTCAAAAAGCACCAAACTGCATTAATCGAGGCAGCAGAGAATTCATGGAGATATAAGTTCTTGACATCATGACATCAAGGCTCTTTTCCCGTTGAGATACAGGATTTATGTACAGTAACTAAAACATAATGAGAAAGCACTTTGTTGTGTTTATCTTTTCCAGGTTTTTTCCAGCCCTTGTTGGCAGCCAGCGGGTGGTTGGGGTCAAAGGTCGGGGGTCACGTGACCATGAGGCAGGCGGTGGAGGCTCAGCTGTCCCACTGTGAACTAGGAGAACACGGTCAGTAGAGGACCTCATTAGAACATTTTATTACATCAATATGTTACTTAAGCTTTCTGTTTACACTCTTCATAATCGATGGGTGTGTTTGTGTGCTGCAGGCCTGCGTCAGATCCTGACGGATGTGATTGAGGAGGTGAGGCAGTCGGTTAATCATGACATCGATGGGGCAGAGATCCTCCACAGTCTGCTGAACGCCTCCTGGCTGCAGTCACTGCTCAAGGTCTGAAAACACCGGACGCTGTTTTTCCTTTATTGAATCTGTTGTCCTGCACTAAATCTATAATGAGATGTGCACACAGCAACCTCCAAACGTCATTTCACAACAAGTAAAAGACACCTCATCCCAAAATAACATCAAAGATTGATAGTATATAACATTTTTTCCTTCCTGCTTCTTCTCACTGAAAAATAATGCAACTGTTTTTTTTAATTAAAGTTTGAATCATTCGACAACATTTTCAGGTTTATGAGTGTCTTCATAGCTACCTGAGAGATGCCCCAGCCCCAGCTCTGGACTACGCTTCTGGACTTTCACTTCAGGTTACGCTCAGATTGAATCATTTGTCGCTCACATTTTTACAGAAGTATTTTTTAAATGGTGGATGTGGTTTCTTGCCTGTGTAGCTGCTGATCGACATCAGAGCGTTGCCGACCTGCTCTGAAGAGGCCAAAGAGCTCTACCGCCTCCTGAGACAGCCACACCTGCAGGTGAGAAGCCACGTCTGGTCGGGTCAGTGTTAACCCTCTTCAGTCTGTCTGTTAATCAGTGGATATACGGTCTTATTTATAGTAACATCACTTTATTACTAAATCATGTAAATCGACTGTAATATGGTTTCACTTCTTGTATTTGTCTGCTGTATTTGTGTGTATACATTGTAAAGCAATATTTTTTACCATCTTCAACTGTTCTAAAGAATATTTTGAGTGATTTTTTTATGGTCGTCTGGCCTGGCATCTTCATACTTTGTTAAATTGAAATGATGAGTCAGACTAATAGCTGAGTTTGTGCGGAATAGAAGAATGCCATGAATGAGGGCTAAGGACAGTTTAAGGCAAAAATGTACCAAAAAAATATGAATTAGTTCAAAAACATTTGATCTTCATGTGTTGTAGGCTCTTCTCTCAGCTCACGATACGGTGGCCCAGAAGGACTATGACCCCGTACTGCCACCAGTGCCAGACGACCTGCCGGACGATGAGGAGGCCACCAGGATCGTCTGCCTGGTGAAAAACAAACAGCCTCTGGTGAGCTACACAGCTAAAGTGTCCTCTTTACTTTAGTCTTTTAGTCTTACAATAACAAATGTAAGTAAAGTTAAAACATAAAAACTGCAAATGAAGTTTGGATCAGGGTATTTTCTTTGATTTGATATGTTTCAGAAGAGTTTAGATGGTGTCACAGTAACTGCACCTGAACACTGAGTTAACTTGCAAGCCCATTCAGACTATTCAGGCACTGAAGACCAGGTCCCTTGCTATTCCATGTATTGTGTTGCTGTAGAAAATATTTACAGAGAAACATTGATGTCCTACCACATCCATGTGGTGTCCACCAACATCAATCTGAAACATTACAACACACGTTCTGTCATCGTGTAAGGTACGTTATCTGACCTAAATACATGACAGAGGTGTCTACATACTTTTGGCCGTATAGTGTCATGTGGAAACGGTTCCTTCCTTTGTAACTCTGTTGTATTTGGGTGGATGCAGAAGTCTCGGGTGGATTTATCAACATTTGTGCTCATGAAATGAAAATGATGCGGTGCTTTATCTGTAGAGAAAAGAAGCAAAATATATCATTTGGGTTTAATGGCATGTTTGGAATAGCTGTTGCTTTGTCTGTGCATACATTTCATTATGTAAACTGCGATTCCACTGTGTGGAAGCAGATGCACATGGATATTTGAATATGTAGGCTTTTTTTCCAAATATAAATCAAACAGCTGAGTGCATCCAACAGAGACCAGATGTTTGAATTTTATAATCTCTCATTTGAATGATTGTCTGTTAATGCTACAGATCCCTAACAGCGGAAACCACTGAAGAACAAAATCATTTGGAGACATCACTCATTTATTATTAACCTTTGTAAAATATGAATATGCTTCCTCTATTTGTCACAAGTATGTTTTATTTTGAAAATGAAAAGAGAGAGTTCCATGAAGCAGATATTCCATCTCTTTAAACGTTCATGTTCTGTGGAAGTTCTCAGTCTCTAGGGCCTGTATTGAACATGTCCCTCTACCTTTGAGTGACTTTGTTGTCTCACAGTTCCACCAGAGAGTTGGGCTGCCTCTGCCCAGTGCAACTTGCCCATTTGCAAAAATCTCCAGAGGGAGGATCCGCAGTCACTGGGACACCCTGAGGCTTCTGACCCGGCAGAGGCTCCACCGAGACGGTGCGCTCGGGGGCCAGAGCCCTGCCGCTGGGAGCCTGGATTCGTCACGGTGTAGCGTTCGGAGAGGCAGCTACCCACCAACTGAGCCGCCGTGTCACGCAGCAGCATCTCGGCTTTACCCTCCATCTCAATATAAGCCAATGAGTAGCTGTCAGATGTGCTGTAGCAAGCCGGTGAGCCAGTGTAGAGTTTGTAACACCAACCTGCTCTGGGAGCAAAGTCTGAACCGCTCCGCACCTTCGGTCTACAACTCTGTTCTGATTGGTAAGAAAAGATCTGTTGCTTTTTGCGCCCTCTTCTGCCATCATTCATCATTTCATGGAATAATAACGTCTGTTTTTTCGTTTGAGACAACATCATCGAAGAGTTAGACAGCGGAGATGAAGATAAAACGGGAGAGTCGACCAGTGTCCCATCCCCGCTTCCCACAGCCCGGCAGTGGACTGTGTCTCCCCCGTGTCTCACCGTACCATACTACTCCAAAGTAGATCACTACCTCAGGCCAGGACTTCCTCCCAGGCTTCGAAGCCAAAGCCCTCGCATCCGCACTGCTCCCCCGAGCCCCATGCACCCTCGCCACGTGGTGGACTTGCCCTCGGTGCGCCCCGTGGAGCTCGCCAAGCAGGAGAGTCTGGACGAGCTGAGGACGACGGTGCAGCTGGCCGCCAGCTCCATGGAGAACAGCACCAAAGATATCAAGCTCCTCGGGGAGAAGATGGCAGCCGCGACTGAGCGCATGTCGGACACGGTGCAGGACAACTCGCAGGCCTTGGTCCTCCTCACGCAGGTGGTGGACCGGCTGCAGACACTCCTCGCAGCCACCAGGACTGAGATCAACACCCAACCAAAACCTGCGGGCGCTGAGCAAGACGGCACACCCAACAAAAGCCGAACTCTAAAGAACCGACAGCAACGTCCGTCCCTGACACACCAATCCGGATGTTCTTTCCCTTCACTTCCTTCCTCCACCTCCTCCTCCAGCTGCCTCAGTAGCTCCCTGGATGCTCCCTCCACCTCTCAGGGCACCAGCTGTCTGTCGGTATCTTGCCATGGGTCGCCCCGAACTACCCTGAAAACCAAGAACGCCCCTTTGCCAAAGAAGAAACACCCTCAGACCAACGGCCTGCTCGATGAGTCAAAGGACACCTCCCACACTGTGAAAGGAGCTCGATCAAACCAGCGGAAGAAGAGGAGGAAGAAGGCGACGTGAGAGAGGCCGAAGAGTGTCCAAAGAGTGGACTTCTTGGGTCCTTTCAAGCCGTGAGATTTATATCGTACTTTTTTGGACCATTTCATTTTTTCATATTTCAGCTCCTTCCTTCTCACCAGTGTTTGATGTCTGGAGCCCAGAAGTTATTTGGAGCTCTGTGTTGTATTGACTCTCATTTGTGTTTGAACTATCATGCATTAAATCTTCCACTGTCGTCTTCCATGGCATGCCACAGACTCCATCAGCCTTACTTCTCTTCCTTCATGTGATTCGATTGGACCTACACATGCTTGCACTCCACATTGAAGCAGTTGTGCTCTTTTCTGTTCTAGGGAGCGACTATAAAGAGAAACGAGATCACAGGGGAGATCTTTGTTGCTCGGGTGATTTATGGAGGACTGGCTGATCGAAGTGGTGAGTCGTTTCTCTCAAGGATGTTTGTTGTTCTCAGTCTGCTGCATGTTGCAGCTTTGTGTCGTAACTATTTGAAAAGAACCAGATTTTGGTGACTTTAGAGACTTGAATAGGACTCTCACTTTAAAGTTATCTACGTTAGAGGAAATGTAAAGTTGACGTGCTCATTTTAATTTGTATTTCCGTGTGTAGGTCTGCTGCATGCAGGGGACAGGATCATAGAGGTGAATGGTTTTCCTGTGGATGGGATGGAGCCAGAGCAAGTCATCCAAGTTGTGGTAGGTCATCAGCTGCTGAGTCACTTATTGTTCTCCTGTAATGTGCTATCTAACATTTGAGTTTTTATTGGATTGTGAAACTGTTAAAGTCAAACCCAATCTATGTTTTCAGTTCTCTGAATCCATTTTGTGGATAAGTCTGCTAATTAACCCATGCTGTTTCTTTACAACCAATCAGCAAGCGAGGTCACAAGGCACCATCATGTTTAAGGTCGTTCCCATCACGGAAAGGCCGGTCCACAACCAGACCATGGTAAATCATCATCATCATCATTATCATCATCATCATCATCTTTCTTACACATAAAAGCTTCATATCATCATATAAACTAACTTGTCTGGTGTCAGCTCTACGTGCGGGCCATGGCCGACTATAGCCCTCAGCAGGACCCCACCATCCCCTGCCCCGATGCCGGCATGAGCTTCAGAAAAGGTGACATCCTGGAGATTGTGGACCAGACAGACGCCCTCTGGTGGCAGGCCAAGAAACTGCCCAGCAACACAGACTGCGCCGGCCTCATCCCCTCCACCAACCTGCTGAAACGGTCAGGAGAGTTCAGTGATTTTGTTTATCGAAGTGTTTCTTATTTACTAATGCTTGACATATTCCCACTGCTGCCCAGTTCCTTTTAACATGCGTTCAAAATTTAATTTAATTTAATTTTTACCTGAATTTGCATGTAACAGGAAGCAGAGGGAGTTCTGGTGGTCTCAGCCTTATCAACCACATGCCTGCATACAGACCTGTAAGTTCACCCGAATGTTCTTTAACTTACCTCAGACTTCATATAAAAGTCGTCACAGTTTCAGAATTGAGTTTTCATTGTGTTTGACCCCACGCTTACTGAAGTGAGCACTGTGGAGGAAGGTAGGACAGTTTACATTTCATGTTTTAGGCAAAGGCACAGCTGTTAAATGAGCTTATTCAGCTTTAGAACTAAATGGGTTTTATGGTCAATTACAGATGCTTCTTTTTATTTCCACTTTTCACCCACAGAAGAAGACATGATGGCCATCGATGAGAAGTGTGTTGAAGCAGGTAAAGCTTCACCTGCCACTTGTTGCTTTACTGACCTGTGATCTTTTATCAGTAACTTACTGCACGTCTTTGCTGCTTTGTGTTTAATTTCCTCTCTGTGTCTTTTTCTTTCTGTCAGATGAGGAGGCATTTGAATCTGGTAGGTAAGTCTTTGTTAACTGAATCTGTTTTTGACTCATTCTGTCTCCCGTCCTTCATCTGAGACAATTGTGATTGTTTCTGTTCCGAACTCTCCTGCTGCCTGACGGGGAAATGTCAGAAGAGCTCAGAGAAGGTGAGAAAACCTCAGATGTCTGTGTGTGTGCTTTAAAAGTACTGAGAAAGATGAAAGAATACATTTATGTTGTATGTTAAAATAAATTAACAAATAAAAATCAATAAGTTAAAGGGCTGCTTCACTGATTTTGTCAAAGCTGTTTGTGTTTCAAACTTGGTACACTGCATTGTGGTAATTGTAGAATCTAGACTTTTTTGTGCTTGACTCATACTAGGCATTAAAAATCTGGATATCTGCTGCTTCAATTTCCGCCAGCTGTTTGGAAGTTCAATACTAAATTGCTGCCATGCTTCTTGAATTTTAAGAAATAATTGCAGTACAGAAAACAAACATACTCAAAACAGTGTTGCCATTACGTAGTTTGTCCACCAGGAGGCGCTCAAAGGTTTATTCTTTACCAGTACCTACTTGAACATAATTATATGATGATATTTATTATTTGACTTGAGTACCAGTATTGTCACATTCTATATAATTAGTATTATAGTATGTCTCACTCTGCTTCTCTATGTGTCAAACCAGAGGAGGATGACTTCAGCAGCAGCACTGAAGGGATCTACTTAGGTAAGTCTTCACACAGCATCACCTCTCTATACATGAAAAGTCCGACTAAAATGAGAAACAGGAAACAGGGAATTTTCATTCAGTATGTGAATGTGCAGCTATGGTTTGTCATTCCTCAAGGATCACACCGTTAACTGCTTTTCTCTCAGTGGGCTTCAGGCGCAGCATGCGTCTGTGTCGACGGAGGTTTCACAGCACCACCCAGCCATCCTGCTACTTCAGCTCTCTCTACAGCCCCTACGAGGAGGTGGTGCGCTACCAGCGCCACCCACAGGACGCACACCGCCTCATCGCGCTCTTAGGTGCAGTAAAGCTTCTATCTGGAATAATGCTAAAAGAGAAAAAAACATTACGATTAGAAATGAGCTTCATACCATTTCATTTGTCACACAGCAGATTCGGTGTGATTATGATGACGTTTTAGGTGTTTTCTTTTCTCCTCAGGTCCGTCTGGCGTAGGTGTGAATGAACTTCGGAGGCGCTTGATTGAAATGAACCCTAACATCTTCCAGGGAGCCGTACCTCGTACGTACCAATCATTATCATCCAGCAAATTTAGAGTTAATTAAATTACCACAAATTTCATTGTGAGGTCCTGTTTTGTGTTTTTCTTCCTTCGGCGAGCTGCTGTTAAATGATTGTTGTGTCAAAGAGAAACAATAACATATACTTTATAAAATGTGAATAAAATGTTTCTCTTTCCCCTTGACCAGACACCACGAGGGCGCCCAGAGGATACGAGGAGTTTGGCAGAGAGTATAACTTCACCAGCCGAGAAATGTTCGACAACATGGTGTACAACAACAAGTACGACTCTCTGCTGCAAAGCAATTAATAATGAATGGATGTAGTGGAGACAAAGTCTAAACACAAGATATTCACCTTCATGAAATTCCCTACATGCCCTTTTAGGAAATATAACAACATATTTATTATCACATTTCTTCTTACTCATTCTGTCGACAACATAATCTGCCTTTTACACCCACTGAAATTATACCAAGCTCATACAGCTGTTACAATATGCACAAAATGAATTCAGAGTATCAAGTGCTATTAAAATTGATTACATCCTGCAGGTTTCTGGAGTACGGGGAGTACAAAGGGAACCTGTACGGCACCAGCATCGAGTCTGTGAGGGAAGTTTTAAACAGCAAAAAGATCTGCGTCATCGACATCGAGCCAAACGTGAGTACAACATCGAAATGTTTTCAAATTTAAGGCCCTTAGCAGGAACTTTTTTCATTCTAACCATTAACACCAGTAGTTTTAATCACTTTTATAAAATGGTACATAGCTTTAATGTCAACGTTTAATCTCTACATTCAGGCCATTCAGGCAGCAAGGAGCCACGAACTCAGGGCCTACATCGTCTATGTGAAGCCTCCACCACTTGAGCGCCTCAGGGAGACCAGACAGCACTCGTACATCACCACCAACTACTACGTCAACCGGCCGTACAAAGTAAAGCCCCCCACAGAGACATTTTATTATTTTAAACTTAAGACAACTTTTCTTACACATCTGAAGAATATTCTTAAGAAAGGTTATCCAGTCATTTTCCTACTTTATTTACATTCCACACTGATACATTTTTCAGAATTTGTTAGAAAGACCAGTGAAACCTTTTTCTGAGCAATTATTTTCTAGTTAGTTATTTTAATTGAAGTAAAGGGCACATTGTAAAGGCAAAAAAAAGTATTTGAAATACAATGGAGGGAAAAAGGCTTTTAAAACATTAAGACATTAAATACAGTGTTCAGAAAAACGTACATACACACTCAAAATCACACATGAGTTTCCTCCCACAGGAGGAAGACTTCCAGGAAATGGAAGAAGCTGCCCGGAAGATGGAGTCTCACTACTGGCAGTTCTTTGACCACGTGATCATCAACGACGAGCTGCAGGACTCCTGCGTCCAGCTGCTGGCGGCGGTGAGGAAGGCGCAGGACGAGCCGCAGTGGGTCCCCGCCAGCTGGATACGACCCATCGCAGAGTAAAGGAGGACGGAGGAAGAAGGCAAGGGGAAAAGAGAGATGTGACTTCTACTATTATGGCAGCAATCCTTTTTTTTTTTTTTGTAAATCAATTTTATGTGTAAGACTGCATGAAAGAAATCTACATATTTCAGTCTTGTTATTACTTGTGTGCTTTATCTGGTTCTTAAATCGCTTCAAATCCCCAAAGATAAGATGGAGCTAGACTCAAGCCCAAAGAAATCCCTGAAAGTGTTTCAGTTTAATGTTGGAGCCAACTAGAAGTAACTACTAGTTTACTCTTTTTTCTTTGTACTAAACTACAGTTTAAAACAACTTAAGTGCACCTTCTCCTGGGCTTCTTGGAGCAACAAAGATATCAGATTTTCTAAATTATGTGGAGTATCAAAGTCATAGTTTTGAGTAATTATTATAGGCACATGTTGCTCATAGAAAATGCTGTTTCCTGCTCACCATGCAGCTTTAATTTAGCAAAAAATGAATCAATTTCTTGCCCTGCTCCCCACTCTTCTACACAGACCTGAAATAACAGAATGGGATCTTTTTCCAATTGATGTTTACACACTAGAAAGCCAAGTGGATTCTTGTTTAATGTTTTCATTCTGAATTTGTGTCATTTCTTTGTGGTTTGTTATAGCCTAATTGTGTCATTGCATGCCAACATTATTAAAGATTTATTAAACATTAACAAAAAGCTGTGTTTGGCACACAAATTCCAGTGTCCAGGTTTTCTGGGTAACCTGCATCATTTGTACTTATTCGTGACGTTAATAAACCACTTCTGATAGCAATTTATGAATTAATTTGTTTGTCATTCATCTTTCTTGTTGTCTCTGCTTGATTTGTATGGGAGCTTTTGTTTTGAAGGTACCGGAAGTCTTGAGTGCTGCTAGTAAAAACATCCGGGTAACAGCTTACAGAGTGTGAAGAAAGTAAATAATTAAAGTAGCTGTTTACTCACTTTGTTGTGGTTTTAGTTGTTTAAATGACCGTATAGAGTAATGATGAGTTAACTGGATGAATAATTAAAGGCGTAATTTCACGAGCAATTTCATAGTATGGATACGGGAGTCTCAAAGGTAACTTATTTTCCTAGATCTCGGTAGCTAACGGTAACTTAACATGATTGTTACAGTAGCTATAGCGCTAGCATTAAGCTAAATGTTTGAACGAAAGATGTAGTATTTCTAAATTATTTAAACTAAACTATATTTTTTGTGTAAACTAACCCCAACCAACTGTTCACTAGTAGCTTCAGACTGTTCGGTAAAATTGGGACACATTTTAAATAGTGCTAACAATGTGTGTTTTGCCGTTATAGAAAATGCGAGCCAGGGAGCTTCCACCTCTTCCACAGGTCAGTCATGTACCTCCAGGTGTTATGAGTCTAACCCAGTTCATTTTCTTACACTAATTAACAATGTCGTAGTTATTAAGTTATCCATTATGCTAATGTGATATCCATTATGCTAATGTGATTGTCATGATAGGTACATTTTGCATTACACCCACACACTCTGAATAGAATATGTTGTTTTGCAGTTAATTAAATGAATCGTTTCAGCACAATTTGCATTTCAGGTTTTACAGTTATACATGTACACTAGGTTTCAGCTTCTCAAATGTGAGGATTCACTGCAACAATTAAATAAAAACAAAACACTTTATACGTGTATTGTCACTAACACAATCTGAACAGCATTAAAAGGTCCTTAGAAGTTCTGAGTGCTCGTAGTGACAGTAAAACACAGTACAGAGTGTGGTTGTTTATACACGGCCTCCACAAGCATCTCAGAAAGATTAAACCAGATTCCACAGACGCACTTCCTCGACCTTTCACTCACACAACACAAGTTCAAAAAGGTTTGAGTCGTCTGACCTCTGCCCTGAGTAATCCCCAGTCCTGGCAGATGTATGCACACAGATTAAGCCAAGGATTTATCAGTGTCAGCCAGGATGTTATGTGGCGCTTCACTCCACTCTTATTTGATTCTTGGAGGGAATGGCCAGAAAGACGACGGTAAGGTTTTCTGTCTTATCTGGCTGTAGGCTGTAACACGCAGTGTTGGTCTGCATTTTGAAAGAAACTCTTCCTTTGCATCTGAGTTTGTTGTTTCATTGAGAGGTAATTTGTTAATGTGTTTATGCTGCTTCTAATGCGACCAAACACCTTCTGAATCCAATTTTACTAAGTGTCGGATTGGTTGTAGCTCTCAGCATGGTTGTTGGTAGTAGAGGTGTAAAAGTGACTTTTCTTTTTGTTTCTCAAGCGAGGGGAACGAGCACTTCCCACAATGCCGAGGTGGGTAAATGTGTTACTTAGCTACTGTGAAAATAATGTCATCAGTATTTCTGCTGGACAGTCAAAGCAAACTTTCTTTTCTCTCTTTTGTCGGACGTGTGGAAACAAGTCAAGACACAGCAGGTGAGTCAGGATTTGAAAGAAAGACATTGGGATATTTGAGATGAATACATCTCATATTTGTTCTGATTTGATTAAACCTTTTCTTTCTTTCTGTGTCATCTTGTACAGAAGAAGTACCAGCACAGAAACAGAAGAAGAAGAGGGTGAGGAAGGAGACAAATGGAGTGGATGATGTGGACGGTACGTATCTGTGTTTCCACTTACCGCATTCGTTTGTCACATCCAAACCTTCAACTTTTCATTGACCTGGACTTAAAGGGCCAGTTCATCCCAATGTGAAGGCTCACAGGGTCTTCTCCTTTTATTCTACCCAACTTGACAATACAAAACAAGAACATCTTGTTCTTTAAAGTCCTGCTCTTCACTAAAAGTCAGTAACGCACCATGCTCCAAGGTCAGTTTGTGGACTTCAGATCAGGAGGCTGATGGTTTTTATCACTCTGTTAAAAGCTGTGTCACATGTGAGAAGATGTTTCTATATATGTGTAGCTTCCATTGCAATAATCTTTGGAAAATGACATTATAACACAGTGTAATGTAGAAAGATCCCGCTGTTTGCTGTTTAGATCAGGGGATGGAAATGGGAGGCCTTGGCAGCCGGAGGGGATCTGAGATCGGAGAGCAACTTACCCTTGAACCCGCGACGGACGCACCCCCGCAGAGGAGGAAGAAGAAGAAGAAAACTGCCACTATAGGTAAAGATTGAGAACGTGGGTTTGCCAATAAATGCCAATTTCTGCATTGTACTTGTAACAACCTTCAAATGTTGTAGTTTCATAATGATGTAAATCCACAATTTGGAGTTTTTTTGACAAGTACACAGTGTAGAGAGATGACTTCTCTAACAGGGGAAAAACCAGCTCAGGTGTCCTGAAGCAGCACAGACGACGGGGATCTAAACATGTGTCACTTGGTGATTTCAGATATTGAAGATGACCAAGCCGACCTGGTGAACAGAGATATAGCAGATCAGACCACTGATGGAGAAGAAGTGGTCAAAAAAACAAAAAGGAGAAGGTAAGAAGTAAAGATATGAAAAATGGTGTTATTGCTGTAGATCGAATGCAGTCTGAAAAAGTCTGAAAAAGAATTTTACCGCAAATGTTTGTTTCTGGACTATTTCTAAGAGAAATAAGTTGCATTCACTTATGTGTTTTATCCTGTCATGCTTTCATTTTATGCATAATAATTAGAGTTATGTTATTTTATTTCATTTTAAATGTCTGCAAAGAATTGAGTTTTTGCATGTCCAGGTGCCATGTTGGAATGAGTTTTATTTTTCTTCTTTTTTTGTTTTGGTAATATTTAGACATGTACGTTTTTTAAATGTGACAATAAAACGGTAGCAAAGCAAACATGACAAAATGAGAGAAAACACTGAACTGATAAAAGCGTAAGAGCAAAGTATATAGTATATTATACTTTTTTCTCCATAAGCTTTATTTTTGTGATTTCAGGAAGTCGAAAGTGGCTGAATCGCAGCTTCCCGATGAGTTGGACGTAGAAGAGGATGATATTGTCACTGACACCCCTCCTTCTATCCCCCAGCATACTCTGTTCTCTGCCCCGCAGGGTCAGAGCCAGCTGGTGGGGAAAGTCTTTGTAGAGAGGAACAGTGAGTAAAACGAACAAGATGGGCTCTGTGCAGTGGCAGAAGCGGTAATTTGAATTTAGAAGTGTGTGTGTGTGTGTGTGTATGTGTGTGTGTTCACATGCAGAGCGTTTCCAGGCTGCTGAGCGCTCAGACTGGAGGAAGACCAGTGACCAGACGGAAAACATGACAGACTTCCAGCACATTCAGCCACTCTGGACCACCAAAGACGTTTCCATCAGAGTGCACGAAGGCTTCCGGTAAAAGCAAAAGAGTCTCTGTGCTTGCAAAATACGCACGAGTGTGGGGGGGGGGGGGGGGGGGGGGGGGGGGGGGGGGGGGGGGGGGGGGGGGGGGGGGGGGGGGGGGGGGGGGGGGGGGGGGGGGGGGGGGGGGGGGG
>JAVQJL010089385.1:0-10662 GCA_036024295.1 Nannoperca obscura | reverse complement strand
AGTTCAGCTGACATCAGCTGAACACTCCAACAATCCCCTCCTACTACGCACACCCCTATTTCTTAGTACCTCCTCTTAGTACCTCCTCCAACTGCATTCTCTTAGTACCTCCTCCAACTAGGCCTGTTGCACTTTCACACACTTCCCCTAGACTAAATGCAGACAAAATATATGTTTAATATATATATAGATGCACATGTAAACACATTGAATACATACACCATACACACACATACATATGGAATCAACTAAGTACTTTTTGAAAAAGTTTTCCACAACAATATTATTAAATTAAAAATTCACTCTTCTTCTGCCTATGTTTATTATTGTTTGACACAATTTTCAGTACTTAAAAATAAATAGAGGAAATAACATATTTTTATTTTAGTCTCAGTTGTATTATTGAAAAATAAACATATCAATACTAATTGTAGCTCAATTCAAATGTATTGAACTGGCTTTGAGTTGCAGCGTATTGTATCAGATCTGTAGTCTGAAGTCTAGATATTGAATAGCTTGGAAGGCAGAGATACACACACTAGTTTAAATGCATGTATGTGAAAGAGGTCTTTTGCTGAAAAAGACTATGTGCAACAGATTTGTTTTCTGAAAATGTAAAGGTTAAAATAAGCAAAAAAAAACAAGTTAATTAATGCTACTATTAAACCTAGCAGGGATGTTACAAATACTTGATGAATCATTGAAACACACTCAGATGAAGAGTGTTTATAATCTTAAATCAATAATGGGTTAGATCATAATTTGCGAAATAGAGGAAATGGTCCTCTCATGACATTAGAGCCTTTTAAGCCATTATAACTTGGTTGCTAAGACCTCTACAGCCTTCTTCTGTTGTATGACTGGTCCTTAGTTTTATAATTCGTACAGGAGCATACACACTTCACTGCCATACTACTGCCGTGCCATTAATCAAAGCAAAGACCATGTTCTCTTCTATAATTGCTATGCTACACTAGTGTGGTGGGATAATACCAACGTAGGAAGACAGAATAATATTGTATTGAAGTTTAGAATTCAGGCTTGTATGATGAATTTTATTTCACAGATAAAGCTGCCTGGATATTCTAAAAGGCTGCTATCACAGTCAAAAGCAGTGAGGATTTATGGCACAAGAAAAGGCTGACTGCTGCACAGATTCTTTTTTTTCAGGCACGATGTAGTTAAACTGGAATACCTCAAGCCGTTTAATTCACAGCTGAATTCAGTACTGTGGAAACCGAATGTCTTTTCCCCCTGTGGCATAGTAGCGAGCATGAAAAGGAGCGCAGAGTGCTGTCACTGTAGGCTGCTGTTCTGAGTGCCATTGACACAGTGAGGAGCAATGGGAGCTCTGTCTTACACACAACCAAACAGCCAGCGCAGAATACTGGAGGCACTTGTGGGTTTGTCATACCTTTTGCTGCTTTTCACTCTCCACGTAGACAGGAAGCGCTGACAAACAAAAGGCTTGGTTAAGCATATATAATACATATAACTTGAATATATAATATATCATGCATATAACTTGCACTGAATATAGGTGATTGTTGCTGTGTTATTGACCTTTTAGGGTGAATTATTCAAAAAAACCTCTGTTGTGTACCATCCATTCATTTTCTGTACTGCTTCAGTGCGTTGGTGGCCGGAGACTATGCCAGCACACATTTGTTTTGACACAGCAACATATAAAACATAGAAAAGGTTTATCTCAATTCAGGGGCTGGATATCCCTGATGAAGGATGTACCTGCTCCTCCTTATCCAGGTGAGATGGTGTTCCCGTTACAAATAAAGAACTTAAGTTTGTTTATGCACTATTCAAACGTCCCCGACATTTTCAGGTTTTCCACCAAAACCCTTACCCTCAACAATGTGTAAATGTAAAACTATTGTTATTACTTGGTTTGATAATGTCTTGTTGATCTTGGTGACAAAAGTTTGAGCTTCTTCCCACGGGACAGAGATTTAGCTTACAGAAGGTTAAGAAATGATTTTATCTGTCAACATTGTATTTTATATGAACTTACATGGTGTTTTAGCACGTTTTACATAATTGTATCATTTGATTTATGAATTTCATTATGTGTTGTGTATCTTATGTTCAAGTCAAGTGTATTCTGTGTTTCACTTAGATGCTTGTGGACAATAAAATACAAGTTTAGAGTGGGAGCTCTGATGTTAAATGTCAACACTAGCCTATGCTGCAGTGTACCTGGTTAGTTGTAGATACGGTATATCCGTGTAGCCTCTGTTTATCTGTAACACCCCGTCATGAACAACATATGTGTTAATGTTTGGCCTTCTATATTGTAAGTTATTGTAGTATACAAATGAAACAGGTATTTGCATTCAGGTGGTCATAAACAACAGACCAGCGCACAATGGATTATGGGACATTGATGGCTGCAAAGGATGCTTGTGGTGTGTCCTCCAAAATTGGGTGAGAGAAGACTATTTTTCCTGGCTGCATATAAACATGTTTCCAGCTGGTCCAATTTCCAGCTGGTATGTTGTCTTAGGTCTTGAAATGAGAGCTTGCATTGAATTATTTTGTCTCCTGATTTTTTTTAATGTTTGCTTTGAGGTAAAAAGTCCTTGTGGACATGAAAGCAGTCAATGGGAGCCAAACAAAACCACAAGACAAAACACAAACTTTGTTGTAGTTTTATATTTAATGTAATCTATTATTAAGCTCAGGCAACTTTTAAGGAAGAAAGTTGTTTTTCATTGTGTAAAAACGATGAATGGAAGACAAAAGATGTCTGCAGGAATGTTTTGAAGACGTATTGACTGGCGCAAATTTTGAAGAAATGTTTAATATTTTCAACTACAGAACCTGAAAGATGTTTCTCTCATTGTTCCCGCCTGGTGGGCAGACAGTATAGATCTGTTCAATTTACTTTTATTTAGTTTCCTGTAAACTAATTCAGTTTTGCAACATCTTTTCCCAAGTCTGTAATTATTTAACTGTATATTTCTGCCTCTGTTCGAGGTCAGCCATGTTCGGTTAAGGATTGTACCTTTTTTATGTAGTCTACATGTCATTTTGTAACAGTTGGGACAATGCAAGGCTCACATGTTCACAATCTACACTGTACTGAGGGGAGTGAAGCATAGGATGCAAAGAAAAAAGTAAACAGCCTGAGTTCAATACAAACCGAGCTAGTATTCCAAAAGTCCTGTTGTCCTTGTATTATAGGATCAATAAAAGAGAGTATGGTTTGTGTTAATTCAATTCAGTAGGTTGTATTTTGGTATTTTGTATCTTTTTTTAGTGAAATATTAATAATAAAAAATAAGAATCCACCCATGTGTGCCCAGTTGTCCTGGATTTGTACCCTTACACCGCAGCAGTAGGCAAAACATCTGTCCCTGTGGTTTCACAACATGTCCACAGGGGGCGCTGTGCAGCACATCTGGAGTGGTTGACCATTGCCAAGAAGCTTCAAAGAACCTGGCATCCTTTGATGCCCGATTGCATTGTCTATACCCGCCAAGACACATCCTGTTTTTTGGCATTAGGTGCCACACCAGACATGCCAAGAGAATGCATTCACAGCTGGGTGCATGTGAGAGGTAGTCCCAAAAGCAAGGGGTGGATGACATGGTGCTTGTTAGCTGACGTTATTAAATGTATTCACATTTCTGACTACAGATGTTAGCGTCAAAATAAGGTGAGACAACATCGTTCTACTCTCAGTAGTCTTCATTTAATCGAACTGTCCTTTAAAAAATCTTTTTGGAATATTTGTATCATTCCTTTGAAACACAATACACAATACAATATTAAAACTGGGTGAGTGAAATATGTAAGACTTGTTTTAAATTTCGTCTCACATCATATCAGAATTATTTTGTGGAAATACTTTTACTGACGTGCGTGTCTTTACATCAATGACATTTGTGAAATGAATGCAAACTTACCTCAAAGATGTAAATGGATGGAAAGCCTGCAGGAATGTAAGTCAATCTGTCTGTGCAATACGTTTTAAAATGGAATGTGTCTCCAGATACGTAAAAACAGCTACACTGATTATGTTAACCAAAATCCAATTTTTTTTACTGATAGATTTTTAAATGATGTTTAGATTACTGACTGTATATTCCCTAATTGTGGAAAAGTGTGGCCTTTTTATTCTGATTGTAATATTGACGTTTAATTGTTTGTTGTCAAGTAGCAATGTTTTAATTCACCACAATTGCCTGTTAATATTTTTAATTTCATCCACTTGAACATCATTGGCATCTCTAACAAATAAATGATAACAAAATGAACTGCTGAACAGTGGCCACAAGTGGTAATTACATAGATTTTTCCTGCGTTTACCAAGATTCTCATCGCAGTCCCTTTTAAAGATGTCATCACTATCATGTCATCACACTTGTTGACCATGTAAAATAGCAGCAACATGACACCTTGTATTGAATTGAGGATGGATCTGTATTATTGCTTATGAATTCCACTTTTTCGTTCCTTTAAGAAAGTTCTGGTTCATTGTTCAAAGGTTTCCCTTTAACTAAAGGAAATAGTTAATGGGAAGTCTATGAGATTTAGATGACAATATGGGTAGCACTCTTACATCTGTGTGGTAAATATGAAGCTACAGCCAACAGCTAGCATAGAGAAGCAGGGGTAAATAGCTAGCCTGGCTTTGTCTAAAGGATACAAAATCCACTTACCAGTTTTTTCTTGTTTATTTAATACATTTGTGGTTCTATGGGGGTTATATGTTGGACTATTACTGTTTCAGGAGCTCTCTGGAGTCTCGTACTCACTTGCATCCTGACAAGAAATAGTCCAGAACATAGCTCCACATAAAACCACAACCACAGCTTAACACAGTCTCATGTTTCCAGTCTTTATGCTAAGCTAAGCTAATCAGCTGTTGGCTATACAGTAGCTTCATATTTACTGTACAGTCTTCTCATTTAACTCTGCAAGAAAGCTAAAAGTCGTGTTTTGATTTGCTTTGGAAAGTTGCTTGAATTTTGGATTTCTGCTAATTTCTGGCCAGATATGGTAACTGTGTGGCCTCTGCTGTGTTCATGACCACAGAATAAGTAAATCAATGTACTTATTTTATCATAACATGTATATCAGAGTCTGTTAAAATAAGAAATTTGATAGTTATAGAATGATCTATCATTACCTCATCAGATTCATGTGACCTCAATACTGAAGAATGAGTTCTAGATGGCAGCTGCTGTATTCGTCGATCACCTCCTTGGTGCTTTTTATGCTCTGCAGCAGCGCCGGTGTTATGATAGGCTACTCTCATTTTGTTACGGTCAAGTGAATCTTTGAGAAGAGCATAATAATCTGTTTTCCAGCTCTCTTATTCCTTTGTGCGTGTGTCGTTATGTACTTTTATGGATCTCAGTGGCAGGTATTCTATGAACCCCAGAGGAGCTCTGCCGCGGAGTGTTTCAGATGAATCACCTGGTAGGTGGCAGGGGGTTATTACAGAGGGAAAAACAGCGAGACATAAAAAGTCTAAAAGAGATAAAGAAGATTGATGCCTCTCCAGCGGGCACACGTGTGAAAACATGCCAATGACTCTATCACCTTTAGGTCCTCTCTTTATTTCTGTGCTCTATCTGCTTTCTTTTTCTCTCTGCTTCTTCCAATCTCACACAGTCATCCCACTGCTTCTTCACTTCTTTTCTCTCTTCACCTCTGGCATCTACGCTAATAAATCCCATTTAAACTCTCGTTGCGACCCCTCAATCATCGCCCGCGACCAGCTTAAAATAACACTGTGGGAACAGAGAGAATGGGGCTAGTGTGCAGGAGCCCCCATGCCGATGTTATTAATTGTTGAAGAGATGAATATCCCATTACAGTCCGACTGAGGAATGGAGATGGAGCGGGGGTTATACCGTGATTAATGCTAAGTTCATGCAATGCATGATTAATTCTGAAGTGCGAGTGGGTGTTTAATCAAGGCCACATGTGATATGATCAATTATAGGGTGAAGAAAAAGAGCTGGATGATTAGACTTCCTTCCAGTGTGAAACATATGTCAGCCGAGGTTTAGTGGGTTCAGTCATAATGCAGGATTACACTGGTGGTAAAAATGAGGAATCTAACCATGCAGGCTGGATTACACAGTTGGTTTCAAAAGACGAGGAGGGTTAGGCTATATTGGGCTCATCCAAGTGTTCTCTACTTTCCAACATGGAGAGCTGCCCATGTGAGCACACCTGGGGTATTGTATCTAGTCACCTTCAGTGTAGAGTGTGTCGCCTACCTTGCTTTTTATTCCAATACCAAAGTGTTCACATTAAGCAATGAATGTTTCTTTAGGCACAGAACTGACTGACAAAGGAGGGCCTGCTGAATGGATAGAACTGAATAGGGTAGGCGGTAATAATACGTATGGTGTGTGTTCAGGAGATTAGTGGCTGGTGACGTTCGTTGCATGTCATTCTTGTGTCTACATTAATTAAACCTGCTAAAATAGTGCATGGTGCAGTGAGAAGAAAGTCAACTTCCAAGTAAACCTGACAAAAACAATAATCAACCCACTTTTAAAAGGAAATTATCTCAGTGGTACACATCAATCAATTTGATTCTGATATTGGTCTGCCAACCCCTAATAGTCCTGTTGGCATCTCTACACTGTAGCTGTGTTAGCTTCACAGATTGGCAGAACAGACAGCTTTCCAGCCCAAAATCCTTCAGGTCCTCATTCAGAACCTTCACAATGATATGATGCGCTTAAAGTTTAATGTAGAGATTCAGACAGCTCTCTTGACCAGCCGTCTACACTCCACATCCACTGAGCTACAACCTGCTGTCTTTTAAACTGACGCAAAGCAATAGTCTAGATTGTTTATGTAGCGACAGACTCACCGCTCTGTTGGTCTTTTTTTGAACTGCAAAAAGGCACAGACCACTCTTTATTTTCAAACAGAAGTTTCTTCTTTAACAAAGCCGCAGAAAGAGGGAGCACATTTACCAGTCAACCAAAGCTTTTAGTTCTTTCACTAGAATTAATATTTATTAACTAGAGGTGAGTAAATTTGCTAATGGCTCATTCAAGCCAATGGAATCAGCATTCACTTGCTACAGCTTGCTGAAATACTGTAAATAATGTAAGTCATAATTTAAATAACACTCTTTTTAAATTGTGATCTAAAAATGATGTACTATCCAGCCCTGCTCTCTCCCCAGGTCTCCTGTCAGTCTTTACAGATGATGAGCCATTTTGAAGTATTAATTCTTTTCCAATTTAAAGCCTCTATTTGTAGAATTTAAAATGATTACACCACTTATACTCATACATTTTCCAATTTTACGCTCAGTGGCTCTAAGTTTAAATACATTTTGCTACCAGGTAAAACCAAGCAGTGCATATTGTACTTTTAAAAGATAAGAAACTGCAAAAGCTATACCAAATAGACAATACTAACATATCCTTTTCACAGTATTCATTTAAAACTCTGGTATATGGTGCAGACCAATGCGCCAAAGTGGAACAGTTAATACTGACTTTGATATTCACAGAAATAAGAGAAAGGTGTTGTATAAGGCAGGAGGTTCAACAGGGATAGATCAGAGCAGAGTATTTCCAGGTCAAAGTGTTTCCATGTGGTTAGTTTTCCACACCATCCGTCAGCTTTCCATTGCCCGCTCATGTGAATGTGCCCTTAATCTGGCCCCTGTAAATGGTTCTGTTGTGCCGTGCCAGCTTTCATAAGAGAGCCACAGAGACGGAGCAATGCGGCCCAGAGCAGGGCATCATAATTCAGGAGAATAATTGGGACATTTAAACCAAACCTGGGACTCATCCATGCCAGACAGATACAGGTCAGAGCAGCCGGTCCACATGGGAGGGAGCAAGGGATGGATGGATAGAGAGAGGATGGGAGGATTTGACAAGGGAAGAGATGGATGGTAGTAAGTGGGGGAGGAAATAACGTGGACAGACAGAGAGAAGAAAATGAAAAATAAATAGTGAGTGTCAACGTAGAATACAAAATGGAGGTAAACAGATGAATACAGGAAAGGAGGAAAAGGAAAGAGGCAAACAATGTCACGGTTTGGGGTTTATGTTTCCTGTTTTATTTTGAAATTCCGTGTCTGTCTCCTTTTGCCTTCCTGTCTTTGTCTGATTCCCCCGTCGGTTTGATTGCACTCACCTGTGTCTTGTCACTCACCTGTGTCTGATCCTCTCGTTTGCAGCCCTTATATATAGCGGCCCCTTCCGTTTATGTCTGGTCGGATCATTGTCTGCGTCAGTCAGTGTCTACCTCTGCGTGCATTTGGATGTGTTTGCTCTGCTGTTCCTTGTTCCTGCTTCCTGACATTTTTTGGGTTTGTTTTTGTACATTTACATGTACAATAAATCCTTTCATTTTCTGGAGCTGCCAGTCTGAATTTTTGGGTCCAAGTCTCTTACTATAATTACTACGGACGGGCATCACCCCATAAGTATAAATGCCCATACCAATATCGACAATCTCTTTTAGAAGCATTTTTACTAACTTCTTTTTCCAAAATAAAATTTAGCATGAAGCATTCAGTCTTGTTGCACTAGTACTGTTAGGGTTTTATCAATACAACTACTCATCGATCCTGGTTAACTGTTTGGTGCTTTATCAATACTGCTTATCAGTTCCTTTTTAATTACTGTGCAAGAAAGAAAGGACAGAATTAACATAAATGAGAAGAGATTCACTGCTTAGCAGCTGATGCTGGTAGAGGGAGAAGGGACTGGTTGATCTCAGCCTAAGTCTTCAAGAGCCAGGTTTTAAGATTTGTTGCTAATTGGGCTAAACGGGTATATACAATTATCTTAACAATTCATTATTAGCCTAGCAGGCTCCATATGGATCTGTAAAACACACTGGCTCGGGTCTTTGCTTTTCTATAAATCTATTATGCTTGTTCAAAAGGTGCTTGATAAATTGCCTGTAATGTTTCCCGACCGGTCATTCAAGTGCTGTGTTGCTGTCTCAACTTCTGATTCTTGAGATTCAGTTGAAATAGGTGCTGTAGATCTATTTAAGCGCAAGTCAGCAAGTGCTGACTGGTACTGTATATTTTTTATGCCTCAAATGTATCCCCAAAACAAGTTAAATGTTGACAAAAGTCTCGTAAAATCTGCTAGAATAGCCATGCCAGGTTTTTCTAGTTTATCAGTATATATTTACTGATTTAACAGAAAATCTGAGTAGAACTGTGGGATTTCTTGCTCAGCTGTGATTGGAGCATTGATGTAAAAGAGACGCGGCTTAGGGACAGTCAGTTCAACATATGCACATGAACGGCCTCGTTTTATTTCTCCACCTGGCTACCCTGCAGTGTTGAAAAATATATTATCTTCATTAAAAGAATCAGTTACCCCAACCCCACCACCAACATCCTGCTGCCGTTGTGTATCTCCTGTATTATTCAGGCAGTGAGACAGCAGAGCCTGTTACAGACAATGAAAATTTGCAGAAGACAAAAAACAACTCCACACATGAGGATTCTTACATGGGTTTGAGAGACGGCTGCCTTATGGACTGTGCCACAGGAGTCCCAGACCTCAAACCATGGCCATCTGGCAAGTAAGGCAGGCTAAGGCAAACAGTCAAACTTTCCAATCTCAGTACAGAAGCCCCACCCCCTCTTTCTCTGCCATGAACACACATAGAAAAGCGTGCCACCCAGCCGTACTCCATATCCTTGGGCTTTGTGCTTGCAATGCTTGCCATTCTTGGCTGTTTTCAAGGGGATGTAGCCCTGTTTTCCCATTTCTACAAGTTGTCTGACTGTATTCCAAGCATGCTCATCCCACAAGTTTCCTTTTTCTTACATTCTCTTTCTTCTGAAGTCTGAGCCATTTTCGAGACTGATGTTTTTTCTTGGTTGCACAACTTCAATGGAAAATTAAAAATGTTCTGTAATATGTCTTTAGTAGATAATTTAGTGTTACTTATCCTTATCTGGACCTTGAATCATCAGACAAAAGCAATGGATTAAGCAACTTACCAAATGGCTTTGCCATCCCTGGAGCCACAATGTTAGCATGGCTATAAACGTTCTCATACAATCACTTATATTAATCCCAGTATTTAAGAATACTTACAACTGGTTTTGAATACAGTATAGAAGACTATTATTTAAATAAAAAATGTTAAAGTCTCCTTATTTTTGATGTCACACAATAAATAAAATGAAAGTAGATTTGACACAAAATCTCTTCTCCTTTCATTGGAGTTATGACATGCTACCTGTTTCATTGCAGAGCACTGTGGTTGACCTTCCATCTTGAATTGACCTCGGATCATCAACATAATACCTATGGTAAGCCGAATTAAGCGAATGAATCCGGGTTAAAAACACTCTCAAAATGTGAACCCTAAGGCTTTACGGTCTAATAATTGAAGCATCAGTGTGTCGTGAAAAGGTCAAGACCCTTTTGCTTTGTCACATATCGCCTCAAGAGGAGTGACAGTGCTCTCTCTGTGTGTGGGATTTCTTCATCAAGACCCTAATCATTTTTTCTGTTACTGCTCACTTCAAGTGAGTGATTATCAGGGCAGTTGGGTTATTTCCTGCATTTACTGACACAGATGACCTGTAGAATGTAATTATACAGAGGTATATGGAAGGGCTGGGGTTAAGGGTTCATGTAGGCATGTGCGTGTGTGTGTGTGTGTGTGTGTGTG
>JAVQJL010089377.1:0-25333 GCA_036024295.1 Nannoperca obscura | reverse complement strand
CACACACACACACACACACACACACACACACACACACACACACACACATACATACAAACACATCAGCCATGCACTATTTTTAATTTTCAGCTGAACAAATATTATTAAAAATGTTGTCAGGAGGTGACCTGCTCTGATAACAGGCAGAAAATGTCTGGACGCACAACAAGGAACTAAATACATGGTAGCAAATAAATAGACTAGATAAACTAAAGTTGGCCTATAGTTGCCAAGTTCTTACCTACATTTGGATATCTGTAATTTGTCTGTCTGCCTGTTTTTTTCTTGTTAAGGAGCATTGTTCTTGTTGCCTTCATTCACTGGTCATGACATCCAACATAAATATTTCTTTTTCAATTGAAAGTATATTCATTTACATACATATACTGTCTGTGTATGTATATATTTAAGTACTCAAACTATAAACCTCACAAGTCGAAAAGGTAAAGAAGAAACTGCAAGAGAGCTGACAGTAAATTCAGTGAACTAATGCTTTTAATTTCCTGGGGAGTCATAACAAGTTTCATTGTTTGGCCCGCTGCTTTATAAGATTGCCCTAGACTGTTATAGAGTAAAATCTTGCCAATGTACCTTTCACAATAATAGTCGATTCAAGAACAAAATCTATTTTTTTACTGCAGAAAGAATATTATGGAGCTCTGAAACCTGAGTTATAGTTTGCAGTTATAGGTTGAAGTTAGGGTGGAAATGTCATAAGATGACTCCACCACAGGACCATAGTTTTACCATTCTTTGCTTATGTAGGTAACTTGAAGCTGAATAGAAGAAAAGCATTTTCAAATGAATTAAAGACTAATTGTCTTTTTCCCTCCGAGCCCCTGCCTGTTCATAGGCCTATGATCGGCTGCATGCATGCCGATCCAGCCCGCCACAAACCACAGCCCCCTCCCCCAGTCTCAACACCATCTTAATCTCAATGTGCTTAATGAGTGGAACAACACAGAGTTGACAAGTAGGGAAAATCCCCCCCTCCACCACTTTCCTCAATCCCTTCTCTACTACGCCATTTATTGACCTGCCAAAGGCTGTGATGGGAGTGTCCAGATTTATGCAAAAAAGCCCTCACTGCTCGCTGATGACTGTCAGCTTAACCATTCATTATGTTTTCAATACCTGAGGACAGCTTGAGCCTCTGGGCCACTGTACATGCAGAGACTTTAAAGTGGCAATACTCCATTGAAATTGGGGAATTGTGTGTTTGAATGAAGGCTTGCGAAAGTGAATGGCGGAAACAGCAGATGTTGCATAAAAGACTGAAGGAGAATGATGAGGTACACTATTCTATTTCTTCTGGTTGATTTCCAAATCTCTACTGAGTTCTCCAAGTCTCAAAGGTGAGGGAAGTGTGCACTGTCAAAATGTTTCTCTCAGATCCACAGAGCATCCCTAGGTGAAAGAGAAATGTTTGCATTAGCATATGAAACAGCCAAAGCAGTAAACATACATTTTTATCTTTTATCTAAATTATTTATGAGTATTTTCCCACTGTATGCAGCAAACACATGAGGATCAGAACAAGTAAGATCATTGAATATAGCCATGAATTAACAAGGACTTCCTCACTATGAGAGGTTGCTTCGCACATACCTGACTGCACCTGCTGAAAAAAGTTTTGGTGAAGGGTTTGGAGTCTATGGGACAAGTTGAATGATGATACACACACTTACTATAAGATATTGAGCACAATGATCACATCTGATAACATAGATTTTGCAATTTTTTAATCATGTTTGCAGGATGGCAAAAGTAATGCCAATGTTGGTTCAGTTAGTCATTTCACCACTTTGGTCCACACTGAAATATCTCAATAACTATTAGATAAAACATTCAATGGATGGAGGATGGAAGATCCAGTGTGAGCATAATGAGGTTTAGAACAGAGGCATCACAGGCCAGTCGCTCAATAGGGCACTCAAGATCCTAGGGATTATGGGAGAGCCCTTACAAAGAACTCAGATGCCTCAGAGAAGTTGTTGAGATGGATCTTGCAGGGTGATCCATCGACCACACAAGCTACTTGGGACACAAGCCGTGCCCTCATCACCCCCAGCTGGGTTGCCGGGGCGAGGCTGTCAAATGTTACATCACTGATGATGTGTCCAAGTTGCATTGAAAAGTGTGTGTTAAAACACGGATGAATTGCCATAAAGATTTGTACAGACATCCACAGAGGATGAATCTTACTGACTTTGGTGATCCCTTTACTTTTCCTCCATGGCTTGACATATCTCAACAACTATTGGATGCATTTCCACTTACCTTGTGAAATACCCCGACATCTTCTGGATGGATTAGCACATTTGGAACAGAAATGCATGGTTGCCAGATGATGTATCCTGATGAGTTTGGTGACCCCCTGACTATTAGCATGCTAACATGCTGACGTTAGCATTTATCTCAAAGCACCGCTGTGTTGTAGTACAGTCTCACAGAGCCACTAGCATGGCTCTTAATCTTCCAGATGATCCGTCTACTAATCCATGAATACTCATGCAGTTCAGAGTAACTGCATTTTTTTTTTGTGAATTTACAACACAGGCAGTCATGGACACTCACACACCCACATTATCCACCTCCCACTCCTAAAACATACACACAAAGACACACAAGAACTTCACGCCTTGTTGAACACAGATGGTGGTCATTCTCCAAACAGCCATAATATTAAATGATATCGTCCTTGTTAAGGAGATAACAGGTCTTAATGTGTTGACTCCTGCTCTATTTTAGGAATATTTTCACCAAACTTCCACTCCAGTTTTATCCCAACAAATAGCATTAAAAACACAGCACCATTAATCACTATTAATGTCTCTGGAAAATTGGCTTAACTATCTGTAAAAACTCCCACAGAGAAGCCAACACTAATGCTGTTTAACTCATTTCCATTATACAGGCACGTAAACACAAAACAAATAATCAATGTATTATAGAATTGTTACATAACACATAATTTCCCTGCTGGCTGTCGATGATTACTGGGTAACTATTTATTATGGTGTATAAACACAATTGTTAATCAGTCATAATATACTGGTGTTTTAAAGTGCAGTCTTAGTGTCCCTCTCATCCAGATCAGTGACACCACTCAATCTGAATATAATCCAATTTGTAATCTAATCCCACACATTATAATCAAAACTTCCTCACTCTGTCTCTAACTCTCAATCACTGTTTGACTCTTTACTTTCTATGCTTTCTCCATCCAGAAATGACAGGTCTCTCCTTTGTGGCCTACTTTTGTTTGAAGAGTTTTCAGTGTAATTGGTTGTCTGTAAATCTATTTGCATATGCCCTGTGTGCCCAGCCCTCCTGAGACCACATTCAAACACAGCTAATCTGGCGTTGGGGACTCAGAGCGCCATGCTTACGTTGGATCAACAAACCAGACAGGGAATGAGGAACCAATTGTTTTTTGTTTGTTTTTACAATGTTCTTTTTTTTCCGTTAAGACAAGCTTATTGTAACAGTTACCCTCAGAAAGAGTTTAAGGTTTGCACACAAGTAAAAGCTGATTTTAATCTAAGATGAGATGATTGTTGTTTATGTGAAGATAGTTTTGGAAGTTTCCAGGAGAAATATTGACAGGAAAATATTATAATATATATTAATTATTATCACACTTCAGTTAACAGAGAAGCAGTGTGCTTGGCATTAATAAACCACACATTACAAGGATTTCCATTTGCTCGAGTGCTGATATACATAAACAAGACTAAGACTATGGTGCTCTGTAAAACTGTACTTTAAATTAAAGTAAATGAAAATGAAAGATCAGGGGATTAATGTGTTTACAATTCATCCTCTGGGGACTATGAATATGCATACCAAATTGCACAGCAATTCATTAAATTGTTGTTGAGACTTCAAATGATGCACATTTTGAAGTCTCACATTAGAATAGCTGCATGGAAATGACAAAATCCGACAAAAACTTTCTTATATCCACAAAAATGTCTTTGTCGAAAGAGTTGATACGCTAAATGGGACATGGAAACACCTTATTCGAATCCAAATAGCCAAATAAGATCTGACTTCAGGGACACATTTAACTCACATGGCTAATCAGCTGTTTCAGTTTTAACTGATTTAATTTGTCATCGTCTCTGGACAGCATGAAACATGTCAAATACTAGCTGACATGAAAAAGCAATTAAAACAAATGATGTCCTGATGACCTCTCTCCATTTTTCTCCCATTGATGTAACAGCATTTAGAGTTGATGAGGAATGTGTATTTCCTTTGTGCAAATGGTTTGAGTTTATATGAGCTTTCCCTGGTACCCTACCAGACTATTATTCTCATAATGGCTCCAGCAAGGCAAACAATTTAAAAACACTCCCAATCACAATATTGGAAAAAAAGGGAAAAAAATAACTACCACCAATAACTGTTCATCCTCTTCCATTATTAAATAGATAATGGCTCAGATAGATTTTGTTTGCTCCCAGGCTGCATCAACACCAATAGGCTCTGGTTGACAACACACTTCAAAGTGAGAAATGATCTCTGAGCCCCAGTGATGCTGGATGTACTTGGTTCCCATTTCTCTTCACACGCACTACTTCAAACTGGGAGAACAATATTCTTTAGGGTAGATGAAAAATAAATGCTAATCACACATGTGTAGTTAGGACTTTGATATATCTTGACTAATATAAGAACTCCAGAATAGCACTCTCATCATTTGCGACTCATCAAATATGGCTTTTAAGTTTCCTCATGTGTGAAGAAGTCATCTCTGCTCATCCAAATTAAATCACTGTTACTCATCACATTTTCCATTTGAGCTCATATGCTATCTCAGTTGTAACTAACACCACTGACCATTTAATGAGCCAGACATACAGACTATGCTGAATGCTGCTGGAATGTCAGGGGATTAACCCTTGACACGACATGTTTGAGCCATGATTTATGATACTTTATTACCCAAGGAATGCAACATGCCATGATTCCCCCATAACTCTTAGTGTATTTAACCGTGTAGGCCACATTGGCATGGGCAAGTATTTACATTAGATTTAGTAGTCACTCAAGACCATGCAGCCATGTAGGCATTTTCCATTCAGTGCTCTGAGCACATGGTGCATATGTAATATAAATGTTTCAGAAATAGTGCTCAGTGAGACAACGCACGTTTCAAATGTTCATTATAGCAGCAGAACATAGAGTTTGTCGTCTAGGCCCCGACCTCATCACTCCCCACAGATGTGTTTACATAGAGATATTGGGGAGTGATGAGCAAATATGTTGAACCCTCTAGCTGGAGCCCGCAGGTGCATGCTGCGGTGGTGGTGGGGGCTGAGAGAACAAGCGGCAATACTGATGCAGAGCAGCAGTGGCATTGACAGATAGAAGAGAGATGGGACATTTTAGGTAGGTGGTTGTGAAGGGGGAGGCATGTCACGTGTGTACAGCAATGCAGTTCGAGTTGACTGCCTAAACTAGCTTGCAGGCATCGCTCCAAACCTCAAATTATATTTTTTACCAGCAGGAACATTACCTATTTGATGTTTTTCTTTATCATTTGTCTATATTGTTTAAGAAATTGTCACTTGTCTCAAATATAATCTTATCCTGTGGCCAACTGCACTTCACTTGTTTTAGGTGAAATAACATAAAAATACTTTTTGTTATTACTTTCTATGTTTAATGTCATTTATCATGGACCTGCAGGCTACTGAACTGTATCATCTAGCACTGCCTGCCGATACAATGTGAAAGGATTCCGGGAAGTTTGTTTGCCCCACAAGCTCTTGTTACAAATCGCCATTACTGAACTGCTACTCACAAACATAGGGAACCAATTATTTGAAGAGCCAAATTACACAGTTAGGGAAATTTTCTCAGCTTCTCCAGCTAAAGTCAATGGAGTGTGTGTGTGTGTGTGTGTGTGTGTGTGCGCCTTAGTGATGTCTTGATCATGGGCCACTCTTTTGAACTAGTAGAAAGGAGTCGTCTCCGAGAGTAAGTCGTTCTTTTTGGCCACGCCTGCGCATTGTCCAACAGTAATAATGCATGACTTTCGTTTTTCTCACATGATAACTACACAGGCTCAGTATTGGACAGAAATGACTAGTTCACCCCTCGACTGGGTCTTCAAGTCATTAATTTTACATCTGGCATTTTACATGTTGTACATGTGAGTGTGTGTGTGTGTGTGTGTGTGTGTGTGTTTGTGGGGAGGGGTTCTTCAACATTCTTTCAAGCAGCTGGTGCTCAAAAATATGCACAAATGAATGAAAACACTTGTACATTCTAATTTGTGTAGATAAAGTAAAAATCATATGGTGTCTCCACAGTAATAAGAACATTCTCTTCACCATATGGTTGTCAGTTTCAACTTAATATGATGTGTGATGACCTGTAGCCAGCCAACCATTAAGATAGGGTAAGCATTAGGCACACACACGCCACACATCTACATTCACATCACAGACTACATTTCATATAATTATATGCAGCCAGTGATTCACATGCATTCACAGTCCTTCAAACACAAACGACCTGGAACAGAAGATTTTGCTGTTAGGACTGCAGTAGCAGAAAAAAATCGAATCACGGCGATGCATGAATATATCAGCTGCTCTAAAGTTTAAACCACTTCCCCCACCACCTTTCTTCCTCACTTACCATTTCTTCTTTTCTGCATTCTCCACTCTCCCTGTGCTTCATAACACGCGGTCCTGTACCACACGTAGTGGAACATCGGTTATTCTCGGAAATGCTGCTTGCGTGGCTACATTAGCTGGAATAGGTTTCAGACTTTGTCTCGCAGAACCACTGTTCAAGGCGGCGCCATTGAATCGCAGCAGATTGCATTGAGGACTTAATAATGACAGCTCTGAATCACTCCCTAAGTAATCTGTCTCAATTCATACACCCTTGAGATGAAGCTGCAGCTCGGTATTATTGGAGAGAAGCTGTCAGATCTGTCAAGAGCAATAGTGGAAGTGCTTACTCATCACTGGCTTTACACACTGTGCTCTTGAACACCCATTGCTGATCTCTCTACAGACTGGACATGCTGCTTATTGAATGTTTCAGTGCAATATCCAATGCCCATTCAATTCTTTTTGCTTACTGATGTACCTTGTATGGTAGCTTAGGATGTTTTAGTGCATGTAATGTGTTTGTCAAGTTGACTACAGGCACAGAGGAAAGGCAGCCTGCTACAATAAAAGACAAAAATAAACAGTCAGTCGTTCTTCAGCTTCAAATCGTTTGCAATCCAGACAGATGTACTTACACATACATTTCCTTTTTTTCCCTTCCAGCTTCTGTGACTCAGCAGAATACTGAAAAAAAATGGGGGGGGGGGGGTTCAGGGACCATGATTTTGATGGAGGGCACAATCATGATGAAAAGAGATCTGAAATCAAAGAGGAATTTTCCCAGCAAAGGAAATTCAAGGTAACGGCTGAGGTAAAGATCTGTCTCTAATTGGATGGAGGTAATTATAGCTGTGTGACACAGGTCGCAGGCAAATTATTCTGGCATGAGAAGCAGGAGGTTTCCAATTATGTAACCATAAAAACAATGTTTTTCCTAGCCTTTGCTTCTTTATTCTGATCGTAAACACACAGGGTAGTGTATTTACCATTCGGCTTCGTATACATAATTTTAGACACTGTGTGTCATATAAAATAGATCAAACAAGAAAGGGAATACAGGAAACACTGTTCGTATGTTAGAAGGTTTTCCTTAGTCAATTTGGAAAAGCTCTCTAACATCATTGATCAGAGTCGTGCTAAAAAGGTGCTTCAGGTGGTCTAACAGAGATATAAACCTGGGAGATGTGAACTTCAGCCTCCGTTCAAATGTTACCAGAGTGTCAGGGAGAGCAGTGTGAGTTGTTGGAATGAGGAATGATGGAATGATGGGTTTTCTACAGAAAGTTCTATATCCAAGCAGCAGATTGTGTGTTGTAAAATTATAGCATCTCTGCTGTCAAGCTGATTTTAAGTGTCAATCTTCAGCCTCAAGGAGGTGACAGTGTAACATGTGCATATAGGAAAGACAGAAATATATAGTTCAGTGGACAACTTTTCAAAACAAGTTGATAACATTGATTTATTTGGAATAGTTTATTGTGTGGGGAAGTTTACAAAACATACTTTCAGTCCAGCGAATAACAGTGAAAGGAGTATAGTGATGGTAATTTGGATTTTAAACATCATTCATTAACAATTGATGTTTCTCAGTTGTTAATAAAATGAACAAGAACTTTTGTATTGTTCTATATACATGACACCCGAGGACATTCTTTTTTAAAACTTGGTTTTAAACTTGGCCAAAAATATGTTTGTAATCTGTGAAGATGATCATTGTGCATGCAGATCCAAATAGTTTCCATCCGATTGGTCTCGCTCTCTTTTAGCAAATTACTGCTTTGGTCTATAATGCCATGTGGGGACTTTGGTTGTTTGTTACTGAAGGGCATCGAGTGAAGAGTTCTTTCAAGAAAGAAAGATGATGTTGAACTGCAAACAAGATAATGGCTTAGCTTAGCTGGTGTCAGGTACACCGCAAATATCAGTGGTTCCTATCATCTGCCCCCTTTAACAATGCTTGTCTGCACTGTGGATAATGGTGATATTTACTTAGCAGCTATCATATAGTGTGACATCTAGGACATGAATGACCCTTCATACTGATAAGGCACAGGAGAACTGAGTGGCATAATTTCCTGTCTGTGTTTGGAACGGATGGATACTCGGACGACACCTCTATATGAGGTCTTTTCATCATTCTAAATCTATAAAGCTTAATAGTCAGACAACATTAAAACATTAATAAAAGCAATATTCATGCCACCTCTTAGATGGCTGCAATGGGATATAGTGGGATGAATGCAGGATATGAATTTCAAGAATGCAATTTAATACATACTTTTATCATACTTTTTATTGATCAATGCTATCAGCACAGTCTGTATCATTACTGTTAATATTGACATTTCTTACAAAAAGGTATAAACATTGTCATTTCATGGGTTGAAAATGGCCCAATACACTATCAAAACAGTTTGCCTACCAGCACCGTTAAAGTTCACCAATTAACATGTTACATGTTGTTTGTTTAGTTTAAAAACAACAAGTTCTGGTTTTATGGGTATAGGTGTCCCAGGCACAGTGACTTTCTGGATTGGTTGCCTGGCAACCTCCCATCATTTCTGTTTGTATGCACTTTTCATTACCACTACTAAGACTTATTTTCAGTTAATCTTCAGGTGACATGTTAAACATCAGAGTTACTGAATTCATCTCAGTATCATCTCTTTAGATCCATAAAGGCTACATATGTCTTATCTTGTGGGATGTGGGGAGACAGATTTTCAACAGAAAACTTTGTTGAGGGCTGCAGTGATCAAAATCTCAGCAGGAACTTGTGGGAATGGGATGGTGCTTTTGCAAAAGCAGACTATAATAGTCCAAAAGCCTGCTGGAGCAGGTGGGAGTGGGATTAAACAAAAACAGTCCTGCTTAAACCTCAAAAATGACAAAAATGAATGTGTGCACAGACTCCTGATCAGTATGCCCAGGTCTTCATACATTCTTTGTAAACACAGGTTGCCACACGAATCAGAATTCTGCTCCTTTGTCCAACCATTCAACAAGCACACATACACACACACACACACACACACACACATATATACATGCATCCTTCTCCACTACTCTGATCAGGTGTCAGTGAACATTGTGTTGTGTTTTTTGGAGAGATCTCGTCATTTATTCAGCAGATGTGGGGACAGGAGCTGCTGGAAGTCCCTCGGTGCTGCATTCACACGTGACCCATTAGGCCAGCTTAGAAATGCTGCAGCTGCTCTAATTGCCTCTTGCTGTGCTGTCCTGTTAGTAGACTTTCATCTACCTGCACTCACTCATATGGAAGTAAATAATGCCAGAATCTGCTGTACAGAAAGGATGATAATGGATGCAGATAGAGGACCATCTTAAACTAATAATCATTCTGTAGCAGTAGCATCCTCTTATCTTATTTTTAGTCTTTTACTTTGAAGTCCAGCCTATTCATCCCACTGGTTTAGATTCACAGAATAAGCCTTTACCGCCCCTTTATTCCCCTAATTCCACACTCTTTAGTAAGTAACCGAAAATGGCAGTTCGGTACAGTGTCTTGTATGAATCATCCCACCAGTTGTAGTGCACTGTACCACATGGCGTTTAGCATGCTGGAGCATGTATTCTGTAAGTGTCAAGAGTCCATCATCAGGATAGCACACAAGGAAAAGAGAGCAGTGGTCATATCTGTGCCAAATATGCTTGACTGTATCATGAAAAATAAAAATGCAGGGGCTATTTTTGCTTTTAATAGGCTCCCTAGTTGGAAACAAAGAGCATCTCTTTTCAGCTACACTTCCACTTGCTCCCCTCATGGCTGCATTGATGTAAATGAAAGGCAGGATTTTCATTTAGTCTGTGTTGAGTAATAGCCCACTGAGCGTGCCCTCCTAATTGTTCCTGTCAGGCTTGTAAATCAGGCAAGTCTCCCCTCCTCTCCATCACACGCAGCCTCTTCTTGCATAATCCTATTAGGCGCAACACTATCAAATAGAAGGGAGCAATATTGCCTACAGGGGCTGGAACTTTTTATTTTTATTTTGTAAATATCCCTTAGTGGTAGTTACTGTATGCCAAACATTTCCACCAATTTGCAGAGAATGTTGTTATAAATAGCTTCACATGAAACTTCAAGTTCACAGTAAGGTTTCCTTAACATAAAAGTGCAACATTCATACAGCTTCCAGATATGCTGAGTAGTGTTCCTGTGCTTCTATCCCTTCACGTCTTTGTTCAATGTACGTCCTTCAGTAGGCAAGAAAAACAAGACTGTTTTGGTATTGTGAGTCTGAGTCATAGGAGCATTGTTTGACATGACATACTGTTAAATATTTGCTGCAAATAAAGATTTAATCATTGAGAATTTTCATCATGGCCTTGGTCAAAAAAGATAAATAAGAACAGCAGATGATGAGGGATTCATTAATCTTTAAGAGCCAAATAGCTACAGTTTGCTACTATATCATTTTAGTCTAAAGCTGGGCTAAAGTCTAGCAGGGCATCATCATTCCCCTCCTAAATCACCGCTCTTGCTCTGTCTGACTATCTGTGTGAAAAGTCATTCTGACCACATCAGTCAGCATCTATATGAGGGAAGAAAGAGGAGGAATATCACAGATCAGTGATTCCTGTCTAATTCAAAACAATGACTGGATGGGATGAGAAGATCTAAACAGTGGAACCATACAGGCTGGCACCTATAGGTGGGGTCTAATAATGGCGTGACCCACCCCTGGCTCCAGAGTGCTATTCTCTTGACCTACATGAAGTTAAATTGATCCAATCCCATCCTGATCAGTAGTCAGGAAATTAAGTTAGGCTGTGGGCTGCCCCAGACAGTTTGTGGCAGGTTAGTTTTTCTCCTGTTAAGAGCTCCAAACACTTAAGCTATTAACCTTTTTTTTTTTGGACAACCAGGATGGATTACCCCAACTGCCAATGTTCTCATTACAGCGTCCCTCTTCAATGTGTTTTCTTTTTTTGAAAGTTGCAGCAAGATTGAGCCTACTTTTTATCATTATATGCCAAACAGACTTCCCCTCAAGCCATCTCCCGGAGACAGACATGTGCTTGGACAGCCAAAGAGAGCTAAATTACTCTGTTTCAAGTCCATTTGAGCCAATTGTGAAGAAAGCTATTGGATGCCTGAGCTGATGTTGTTGCAGTGGGTGGTTCTAGCTGCTGGGCTAAAACTCATCACTAACTGCAAAGATACAGAAAAACACACACCAACCAAGACTTTATCTCAACTTCAGTATGTTAATGGAATACTATCTATCCAACTATCTATCTTTGACCAGTTTCAAGGTAACATCATGTATTGGCAAAGCTTTTTAATTAAAGTTTGCATTCCAATTTTATCATAAAGAAATGTATTATTATGTCCTTCATAATATACCCTCCACATAAACACAAGGAAGGTTGTACTGAGAGTACTTTATTCTGACAGACATTAATCAGACATCTTAGTCTTTGATATTGCAGAATGGCAGATCCATTTATTTCAGGGCATCCCATTTGCTATACCATTATCATATACGTTCAAATTAATATTGTATGTGCGGTGAATAATATTACAGTACAATGTCATGTTATCATCACTTTAAAGTGTCTTCCAGATGAGCAATGAGGTAAGATATTGGAGATGTGCGAGCTGGTTTTAGTGGTTTTGTGGATGTTTAACAAAATTATTATTCTTTGATAACAGCAGCTCTGTTCACTTTGCTTTCATCATCTCCCAGTTGGTTTATTTGCCTCTTGTTCTGTCAGTGGGCCAGTGAGTCCTATGAGTGTGTTGATGAACTGATTGTTTGTCTGTGGTTGGATGCTTCTTCTATGTAAGGCCCCAGATGGTTCATACTGTTATGAATGCAGCCACTCAAATATGTTTCTTGGCATCAAAATGCTAATATACAATTGATGATTGCCATATTGTTTTTGACTGAACCCAAGGGTACTTAGAAGGACAATGAATCTATAGAGACTTCAGCAAAATGCCTGCATATGTACAATGATGTGTGTGTGTGTTCATTGAATATTAATTGATAACAACTGCTGTGTGAAAACATTCTCCCTCTCCTGGATATATTAAAAAAGCGCAATAGTAAGGCTATTCATACAACCTGCAATAATGCCACACAATGAGAAAAGCCATTGATTCACCAATGCAACCAGTGCTTATCAATGCTGTATAATGATACCTCATTGTTTTATGAGAGTGCACTCATGTAATACTAGACACATCATGCCATACTCATATAACAATGAAACTCGCACAATGGGAATTTTTATCTGACTTAATTTGCCTTTCCCTGATGACTTTTGCTACTACTCTACAACTATAGAGATTAATTAAACAGTATGTGAAAAAAGCTCTCTTGGTCTTATTCTCAATTACTCTGTAATGAAGTGAACTGTGCGCATAGTACAGGGTTAATTGTGTTTATGTCTATCAAACTGTTCAGTTTATTGTTGAAGCCACTAATGAAATTCAGGTCTATTATTCTTTGTTGAATACTCCTTTCATTTCCCTTTTTTTTACAATTATGTTGTAACATTAACACAGAGCTGGGTAGGAATAATTATTATTAGCCATATAATATGAATGTATGTACACACACACACACACACACACACACACACACACACACACACACACACTGACAAACAAACAATGGTGACTTGTGCTCTGACTGAAAAAGGGTCAAAGTCAATGCAGCTGAACCAGCGATATTATCTATTTTATTCCACGCATTTTTCTTCCTTGTTAACATCTTGTGCCCACATTACCCACAATGCACATTGAAGTCTGAGACTTCAGTTGGAGATATTTTTGTGTTTTTGCTAGGTGCGGCTATTGTGGCCTAGAGGTGCTAGCCTGAAACAGAGGTGAGAAGCAGACTACAGAAATCTGGCAAGCTCACTTCCTTCTAAGTCAAAACCCCCAGATTGTCTTTCAATTTCAAACTTGTAGTCTTCAGCCCCGACCAAAGCTGACTCAAGTGACATCACTTGAGGCAATTTATCAGATTTCATGAAGCTCCCTCTGGAGAAACAAAAGGCTTTTACAACTTTTCTTACATTCGCAGTAGTACTCCCCAAGGCCTATAAACAGACTTTGATGTGTAGAATCTGTGGAGTTCCTCTTTAATGTGAAGACCACAGAAGAATATGACTGTTGTGAAGCCGACATTGGCAATGGTTGCACATTTTTAGTTTTAATCCATATCAATCATCTGGATATCTTCAGAGATCAGGCTTGTTTTTTGTAACAAATTAATTAGGTAACTAACTGCAATTCCAGCCTATGGCATACCCCAACTACAGAAAAAGAAAATCATCTTTGATCAGCCATGATCTTTTGTGGCTTTTTTCTTATTGTGCTAATGTCCTATGCACCCATTACATGCCGATATGGGATTGACACCGTCACGCTTTTTACACCTAGTGAAGTAAAGATACTACTTTAATTTTCTTATTGGTTCATTGAGTGTATAGTAATTTCTCATAATTGGCCTTTTCACAGTAGACATGTTGACATGTCACAGCAGGAAGAGCAAATGTCACAAGCAATGTTTTCTATAATGACAAATAGTTTTAAGGATCACAGGAATCCTGTCTAAAATAGGTAAATCACCATAGATAGCTAACATATTCATTAGTTCAGGATTTTGACTAAAATCTCTCTGTAGCCAAGTGGGAGCTAGTTTTTGATTGTGTACAATAAATCTAAATGCTTTTATGTAGTCTTAGCTGGTTAATGGCAGAAATCTGAATACATAGCTCTTTTCTATGACTGAAAAGTCAAGCTTAAATCCGTCTTTCACAGTTGGGTAGTATATTAAAAGTCTTTGAGGTTGTTCAAGGATTTACTGTGTAATTCTGAGAGTGTGAAATATGAGAGCATAGCAGAGGGCTACAGCTTAACACTGGCTGCGGGTGAAGAGTGAAGGGTGGCTCAGCCAGGCAGCAGGCACAGCTGCAGGTTATCGGGTTGATTAGCAGCCTGATAAATAGCAGTCTGATAAATGGGCTTTCTCTTGGCTGGAGCTGCAGGCGTGTACACACACATACACACCCACCAATGGCAAGAAGAACAAAATGAAGCTGAGTCTTGCATTTCATGTTGCTTAGTTTGTGTCCTGACCCCTGAGATCAATTCATGTTAGGCCCATTACATGTTTTTATTAGCAGCATACATTTGTAATATAAGTTGTCCTTCTGCTACAACCTCACAAATTCAGGATGTGAAGAAAACAAAAAATTCATTACATTTATTTACTCTCCACACAAATGGCACCTAACCCCTAACCCCAAGGCGATAACAGTTTTTATGCTTGGCTGAGGTGGAATGCTTGTTGCATCGAAAAAAAACCAAATGGGACAAAATGCAATGGGCTTGGCATATCAATCATGACGTACATGAAGCATTTGACTTAAATGTCCACTCAAGGTTTTGCTCCACTGAAGAGATGATAAATGGCTGCAGACAAAAACATCACATATGTGTGGACCAATGAGGAGACTGTAATGTTTCTCAAATTAATACATGAAACAAATAGAGATGGCAGATTTCCATCATTAGAATATCTCTCTGTGGCAGTCTGGAACATTTAAATGACGCATGTCATTTCTTTTTTAAAGCTGTTATTGAAGCAAAGGAGACTGTTTATAACAGATTCCACGGTGGCTAGTTAGAAAAATCCCACTCTAGCAGTCGTCTGACTCTGTTAGTGCCATGCAGGTTGGTGGTTTGTAACTTCAGAGTTGGCCTGAAGCCGAATCACAATCTCAAGAAAAACACACATTATCTAGTATGACATTCAATCAGTAACACTAGATAAAGGTTATCTCACTGAATTTGAGGCTTCTGTACTTCAGTCGTGGAGTGGTAGGTGTTAGCAGGGTGTAACAATGTGAATGAATCTACACATTGTGACCTTTGTCTTTGAGGTTCTGTTATTGACTGTGATAGCCCAGGGTTTCAGATTCTGCCAAATGTCACGGAGGAATCTGCAGTTCAACAAACTAAGCCTCTAAAAGCACATGCTCTTTTTCATTCTTAGCTTTGACAGGAATATGCGGTGGTAACTTAGATGCACGATCCTGTTTCGGTTGTGCTCATAATAAAAATTAGTTGGTGTGTTTTCTAGTTTTAATCAATAGACTTTGATGAAGTTAAATCAATTAGTTTATACAAATGTGTGGTTGTATTCTTGGAGCTATAAATTAATTCACATGAGATGTATTTGTACGGTCTCCTAAATGATTGACACTTTACTCAAAAGACTTTGTGAAAAATTGTGTACCATTGTTTTACACATTTTGGTGGCATAGCAATAGGAGATCAGATTCTTTCCCTTGTCTTTGCAGTTGAAGGTTGGCTTTTATGTCAAATGCAGACAGGCAGTAAAATGAACACCCAAAATACTGTAGAGAGAAGAAAAGGAGAAAGAAAAGACAGTGGGACATAGAAAGTGAAAAGCATGCTAAAGTTTAGCTTACTCTAAACACTGTTTGTCACTTGCATTGATATCATTTGTCATTGCATGGGTATTTTAGAAAATACAGGGACAAAAAGAAGCTAGCAGAGTTTAGGCAGGTGCCAGTTGAATGTCTTCATTTGAATGTTGGCCTCACTGGAACATTTGTTTTTTGGTTGGTTGTTACATTTCATCAAGCTCATGTTTTTCTGAGATTATCTTTTTTGTTGTTGTGAATAATCAAGCAAGAAAATTACAAACATTTAGCAAAAAGGACTCTGCTTTCCAATATTGTGACGCAGTTGCAAAAGGAAACATTCAATGTATTTTTTCACAAGTTTTGAATTAGTTCTTAATTATTACATTTTTAGTTTTGCACAGTTACAGGGCATTGAGATCCTGATTTGATGTTAAAATGACACTCCCAGGAGATGGTAGAGAAGTCAAAATATATTATTTTTATGCCTTTCTTCAGTTCTGTTTTGACCTTTCACAAGGGAAAAAAGGCACAAAGTAGTGAAACAGACTTTGGCCTGAGTTTTAAAAAATTGTGTTTACTGTTGCACTTCACTGCTGCTTGGTATCTCTTAGAACTTGAGCGCTTTTATCATCCAAAGCAACTACAGACATTTTATTTTCACAGACTGGATAAGAGACGAAGGCGAGTGATTTTTATGGTGAGGGTCTTTTGAGTTGCAGAAATGTTCACACTACACCACTGGGCAATTTCACACTACACAACTCTGTTTGTGATAATCTTTTGAAATGTCCAACAGAATATTTGCTCCCCCTCCACCAGCTTTGCCCCCCAATCCACTGATAGCTATTGAAAGAAAAGCTTTGAACATGCATTGCAAAACAAATGTGCATTGTATTTAATTACTGTCATAGTGGATACTACACATCCTCAGTTTCACTATTCATGTGAGTTCCTCTTTGTTTTTCTGATTCCTTGATCCGCTAGATCCATGGCAACCCTTTTACTCGGGATTTAGTTTATTTGTTCTTCTTGAATTGTCAGTGCTCACATCCAACTTTAAGGTTTAACTAGGTGACTATCTATTCTAATTCACTGCTGCATTCTTTTGTATCTATATTTTGTTATATGTTTCAGTTTTGGATATCCAGTCAAAGATATCAATTGCACAAGAGTCTGATCCCTCTCCTAGGTCAGGGACGAGTCCAACAAAAGCAGCGTTTACCAGAAAGCAACTATGCAGTTCGTTGTAACATGACAAAGTATCTAAAAACACAATGGAGGCAGAGCTACTTGGATCCAGTGGAGGTAAATCTCAAAGCAGGAGAACACTGTCATGCAAGTGAAGGTACATATAAGTTCAGGTAATGCTTTTAATAGCAGGGACTCCCTTGTTGGACATATTTGGTTTGATGGTTGATGCAATTTTACAGACTGTGTAAAAAAAAAAAAGAAAAAAGAAATTGCTTCAAAGTGTGTATTCCTGCCAATTTGACTGACAATATTCCAAGTCAAAGCATTTTTAGCAATGCTAGTGCGGTGGCTCTAGGGATGGCAGTCGGTCAGTGAGTCCACTTGGATGAATTGCCATATCTTTAAATCTCATGATCTGTAAAGCCATTCATGGTTAACAGAGGATCCTAATGTATTCTCCTCTAGCACTGCCATGAGGTCCTCATTTTTGGTTTCTTGTGAAATATCTCAAGTGTCGGACGGATTGCCATGAAAACTAGTATGGGTATCCATGGTACTGAGAGGATGAGTCCTACTGACTTTGGTGATCCACTGATTTATCCTCTAGCAGGTCAAAGGTTCTTCTTATCCAGTGAAATATCTCAACATCTACTGGATAGATCGAGCCACAGACATTTACGCCACTTGAGTCATTTTATTTAAACAGGAAAGTGCCAAACCTTTCTCTCAGTTCATAAATGAGCTGATCATCTTTGCCTTTTCAATTTCCTGTGACATTTACAAATGACCTCCATTTATCCCGTACCTGTGTATGTGTCAGGTGACACAGGATTCCTATAGGATTTGTAGGAACTGACAAGTCATCGCTTCTTCTGTGAGGCTATCCCTAACATATGCATGCCCTTTCCCAGAATATTCAAATCAGTTCATCACATGATATAATGATTTTTTTGGTACAGATCAATTCCTCTTCTGTTGACATACCAAAGCAATGACACGAAAAGTCCTTATTATATGTAAACAGTTCCTTAGTGAATTAGCAGCCAAGTAATGCATTAAAGCATTTGACAAGACCCAGATTGTATTACAACCCATAAATCACTAACTGTAACTTCAAGGGCTTCACCATCAAGAAAACAACTGATGAATTATACAATGTGTTCCTGTGTCAATGCATGAGGGTTTTTATAAGAGTCAGACAGGCATAGCTACAGGCAGCGGTTGACACAGACAGAGTGTGTTGCTCCACTATAAAGTACTGCTAATTTGCCAACATCTGTAGCCCTGGAAATGTTGTGTGTCTCATTAATATAATTATTTAAAAAAATGTTTTCTTTCTCTTTGACGTAGTGTGTTCTTTTAGAACTGGGAACTGATGATCTAATCTGATGTTTTCTGATGGGAATTCTACATTTATTATATTTTCTAGTTTCTAGAGTGTGTGGTGAGAGGAGACCTGCCGGAGACTGGCTGCTGCTCTGGCTACATGCATGGGGCACACCGGGACCAGGTGTGATTAAACTCCCGTATTAAACAGTCACCATATCGCCTTAAGGAGGTTTAGCACAAGGACTTTTATTTTTCCATTATTTTGGGAATGTTGCCATGGTATGACTGAGGAACTGAATGTGTTTTGTATAAAAGGATGGACTTAGTGAAGACGAACTCTGCTTCTCTGTATCCTGTATTCCTTGTATTGCATTGTGTGCATATTGCAAGGGTTTGGATTTGGTTTTAAAGAGACACTTATTCACTGTATTTGGTTATTTACTATGAATTGCCTAAAAACAGGGCTTATATCATGACATTTTCTCTGATTATAAACAGATTCCATTTTAATTTAAGATAAATCTGAAACTAAATATTTATAAAATAATGTTCTACTCTGTTTGAACCAACTGTCAGCTGTGAAACCATTATCAAACCACATACCCAAATCTACATTTAAGGCATAATGAGTGGTTGTAATGTAAAATATTCCTCAGTACTTGACAAATTCTGCACATACTCTTTTGAGCAAAGACAATGGGATTAATGCCATAATTGGTGAACTATGTGATTAGGTAATCTTCATGATTAAACATGTTCAAATTAATTTGAGCTTTACTCATCCATCATTCATGCTATTAATCTTCTCTGTACTGTACTCTTTGCTGGACTGTATTTAAACACGCTGTAGGACAGCAAAGGCCTTTGCTGTCCTACAGCGTGTTAGGTGTTTAAATGAAGTTAAATGGAGAAAATGATTGTTGAAATGAAAGAGATTTCTAGAGGGTAAGACGGAAGCTAAGGGAGAGGGCAGTTCAAATCTGAGAGTGAAACAGAAAGCGAGCGGCAGAAATAATGAGCGAAGAGGCAACAGTCTTGGGCTCAGGTCACACAGACCAAAAACGGCCCAGATGAGAGAAAGTAAAGGTTGCTGAGGTCAGAGCCTGAGGAAAAAAAAAGTTGTATGTGCTCCTTCCCATCGTAAATCCATTACTTTCCCTTTATACTGAGACTTCCTCTGTCTAAACTTCTCAGTAGGTCTCTACCTCATAGCTGCTAAAAAGTGCAGCTCTTATTGTCCCTTTTATCGATCATGCAGAGAGTCACAAACATCCAGCTGGGGTGCAGGTGTCAAAGGGCAGGAGCATAGGCAGCAGTCATAAAGAAACAATAAAAGGTCTTATCAGGTTTCTTCCATTGGAGCTGAATCTGCTCTGTTGCAGTTGGTGGTTTCAGAGAAATGTCACAGAAATGACACAGCCTGACTGTGAGTTCTGACACCGGAGTTGGCTGTTTTTGCTGGTAAATAGTGACAAACTAGCTGTCGCTAGTTAACATTAATTCCTGAGAACCCTGTCAACATGCCAAAGAGAAACTAGTCAGTTGGGTTAACGCAGTCATGTATAAATATAAATCTGGCACATATGAAATCTACATTTCATATTCAATGCTGCGATATGCTTATAATGCTTTCAATGTACACTGCACATCTTAAGCAAATAAAAATCTTCAGTATACATAGTAGATTCTTCATAGTAGTTGGGGTTGTGCTCTTGATTTAATGAGATTTTTTTTTGAGAGACATTTGTATCGTTGCTCACCACTCTCTTCTGAGCTTAGCTGGATGTTTCTTTGTGGGAAGCGACAAGGCACAGACGCCAAACATTAGTACTGTATTTATTTAACATTTACATAAAATATTCCATGTGAGTCGGCTGACGGAAATAATCTTACTGGCACTTTAACCATGTGATGGTCATAATAGGTTATAATATATAGATGATATACTGTTTTCATTATACTGGGTTTTTTCAGTTTTTACTGGTACTTACATGCATTTGTACCTTGACAATGTACAATGTCATGTCAAAATTAATTTGAATTGAATCTGAATTATTAAAAAATTATTTTCTATCTAGTGGAACTTTGGGTGTTTTCATGTGGATGAAAAGTTGCTACCGACTCTTCCCTTCTGCCTTTTATTTGTGCAACCAACATTTTCTAGTGTGGTTTGAAAGCACCAGAAGAAGAGTTGGCTGCCATCTTTGCTATACTTGAAAATATTGAGCAAGCCAAAAGTGACACATATTTAGGGTGTAGTTGTTGTGGAAAGGTGATGACATTTGCTTGGGAAATGTTGTCTTCTCTGAACATTTTCTTATGGTTTATAATAGAACACCACAAGAGTAGCTCTGAGAAATGAGTCATATATATGAATAAGACCCATTATATCTCGACACAGACATGTTGTCGTTAAAAAAGAGAGGACGTGTTTCAATTCAATAAGAACACCGAGCCGGGACAGTCCCTGAGGTGAGGTACGCCTCTCACAGTTATCAAGTGATAAAGCAAACCCCAGAAAGTCCATATAGATTTTTAAGTGGGTTGAAATAAACATCTGACAAGCAAAGCCAACAATGGGATTTCAGGGGAGACTGCACAACCCACCCACTGCAAACTCAGGGTGCATAAATTGAATACTTCCGCTGCTCTGCATAATCAGTGAAATCACTTATGACTTCACCAGAATAATGTTGGAAATGTTGCATTTCCTATTTACAACAGAGAAAGTTAAAACGTTTTAAAAAACATCAGTGATCTGCTATATTGTGAATTTGAAAATAGAACAGGAATAATACTGGTATCATGTTTACAAAGCAAGCATCGCCTGGGTCAGTTCCAGGATATTAGATGAAGAGATCTGGTTTCATTTTCTAATTTCAGTTAATAATTTGCTACATCCTGTAAACTGAGATGCAACCAAGCATGGAGTGTTTAATGGCTGGTAAGGGAAATAAGCAAGCAAAGCTCAGTGATGGGTGCGTTCAGAGCCAGTGTATGGGGTCGATACACAGCACAGTCCCAGTGGAAATGCACAGCACTACAGATCTCAGCTCAGAGTCAGCCCTTATTAAAAACCACAGCCAGGCAAGTCTCTGCTGAATATCATAACCCTTTATCTTCTAGTGTGCTGTCTGAGCATTATACCACATTTAGCCAGTCCAGACTAAATGCGGTAATTTAGTGTCAGATTTTATTTATTTATCCTTTAATTGAGAAAACCTTATCACTGTGAAACACAGGACTGCTGAATCCTCATATTAGAGGTTATTTCATTCATTTCAAAAATACAGCTCATGATGGGAATATCAACAGAGCGAACAGCTAAACATTCATATTCAGATGCCACCTGTGTTTTGAATGATCACAGCTTCTTCTGGGAGTGAAAGAGAAGCAGATTCCGTGTATAAACAGTCAGCCATAATAAATAATGCCACTTCATAGATGCAAATACAGATACAAGATTAGGCAATTGTAAAATAACTGCAGGTATGCTAGTGGGTTGCTGAAGCACTTGTAACTCATCAACATCCCAGCTGAAATGAGTCATCATGAATTTGATGTCTTTTATTGACAACATCACATGCAAACGTAACCTGTGGCTGTGTTCTGTTTAACTTACTCCTCCCTCTAAATATAACAGATAGCCAGTATAATATGAATTATGCTGCTCAATTAAAAGCTCAAATTATGCTCAAATTCTGGTTTAAACATTATCCTTTGAATTTTAATATCATATTTATTGTTATTACTATTCCCGATTCAGCTCCCATGAAATTTAGTATTTAAACCCACAGCAGTCTTCTCATTATCCAGCCAGGCATCGCAGAGTGGAATTAACTGTCACCAACTTGATTCAAATGACATGTGAGTAGTGTTAAGTGTCTCAGTGCTTTCAACCTGCTAAAAAACTACTCAAAAACCGTTGGCTCGCCTGTGTCAGTGACATCTTTAAACTGCCATCAGAGCACTCACTTCATTACAAACCAGCAGTGCAGGGACTCCCTCGTGCCATTGTTGCAAAGGGATCGCTTGGAGAGCTGCCATATGACAAACACCCCACAAGCCTTTGGTGACTGCAGTGAATTAATACAGTGAAGCTAATGTGAAAGTCATTTGAATGTCACTGATATGCAGATTGTGTTTATTCACATAAATTATGAATTGGTGATATCTGGGCTGAACTTCCCCAAAATACCCAGTCTATCCATAAATCCAAATTTACAACAACAAGTCAAACAATTAAAACAAAACCACAAGAAATGCATAACTTGGTAGTACAGTATGCAGCTACATCTATTGTGATGCCAACACATCCCTGAGGTAAGGAAAATGCCTTTCAGTGTGTGTGTGTGTGTATATATATATTTTTCTCCTGTGAAGTATTTATACGTTTTGAGAAGCACAAATATGATTGCAGTGATAGGTCAACTTAAGCTGGGATAATGGGGCATGTACAGTTAACAATGCTCCTGTTGTCAAGCTATTCTTCTAGAAATGTTATTTAAATACATCTAATCTGCAACAGCAAATGCATTTTGTAAGAAACCTGTAGCCGCATTGATTACATTTTTCAAAATGTTGACGATGTATTTCATTGTATGTATCTGCCTGTATCAATACAGCATCCTCTCATAGCAACTCAGGCATGATTAATGGTTTCGGCTGGACCACAGCAAAGTGGGGCCAGTCCTATAAACATGAAAGTCTGACCCTGACTTACTGAGTGAAGTTACAGCAATGGTCAGTTGAATGTTGGAGTTTACCCATTGGCCCTTGCTCTTTCAAAATGAGTAGGCGTGAACAGTCCTCAGTTACGTCCTCAGGAGGCTTTTACAGCAGTACAGCCCATTCCAAATCCATCACACGCAACTTATAGTCACAGCCACTGACTATACCAACTTGGTCACAATCTATCGCACTGACCATACACGGTCCAGCCACATAGCAATATACTGTATATCTTGTTCTTAGGGTTATATTAACATTAGGGAATGGTCATGGTGTTGACTTGATACTGAAAGAAGTCAAAAGTGACTTGAAGCATGAGATATTTACTTTATTAACATTTAACAGAAACCATGATCCCTTTTTCAAAACTCAGAATGTGAACCCTGGTCTCCAAGTTGTGTACTTTATACACATACATCCCTGACTAGCCCATGGTGCATATATGTAGCACTTTGTACACTACTAACATTACCAAGGGACATAATTCAGGCTATATTATGTGTATGTACAAAATGTAATTGGCAAAACAAATAAGTAGTATATAAGTGTTATTTCTAAGAGACAATGATGCTGTTGTGGTTTGATTCCATAATGCTACACAATTTCGCCATGAGTTATTGCTCAAGCTCACATTAGGTCCACTATTTGTATTCAAACTTAAGCTGAAAGACCAACGTGAAAATGTCTAGTAAACAAAACGCACCAGACATTTTTTGATTGTTTGCTAATGTGAAAGGATAAAGGGATTTAAGGAGGCTAAACGTAATGTGCATGTAAGCAGCATCTTCTGAGGAAGACCTTAAAATGGAATGTATTATTGCTTTGTATACAGTGAATGCAATCTCTTCCACTGTTAAGCCCTGGCAGTTTAGCTGAGGTTGAAATATGTTTATTTGAAGTCTCAATACCTGGCAGGACATGCTAATGGAGAATAATCCCTTTACAACTTTCCATTTCCCCTGTAAATCAAAATACAGGGGGATATTTTTCCCATCATCCAGGGCATGTCCTTATATTAATAACTCAGTCGACCCACTTGATAATGAAAAATGTCTTCAGAGCACAGTAGTGAAATTACAGGGAGCGTCATAATCCATTCCAATTTGGGCTTTTCTGACCTTCAGTCAATGTGGGTGTTTGTGTGTGTAAGTATAGTTCCTGTCTGCATTTTTTTCTCTACTCTCTACTCATATTCCACGTTAAATGTTTGTTAGCAAGGAGTCAGTGAAGATTTTGGTATCTCCTTTCTACATGGCTAAATTACATATGTGTGTGTGTGGGGAGGGTGTTACACCTGGCAATTCCAGCACAGAGCTGAGCCATCTTCAATCTCGCCGCTGTGCTGCTACCATTGTAGGGGGAGGAGTGTCTGACAGGGGCATTGTTGGTGCATTACTGTCCATTGATTCAAGCTGATCCATGCTGGATGAGGATGATAGACCCTGAATACAGATTGGAGGAAGATTGTGTGCGTTGGTTGCTTTCAGAAATCCCAGTTTTTCTACCTACTTAACAGTGCAAAATGGGTACGCTCGCTACAGTAGAAAACAGTACCAGCCTGTGAAAATACATGATCTATTATAAACAAACAAAACTGCACATGAGCCAAATATAATAAAATATATTCTATTAAAACAGGAGTATCTCAGTGGAGCGTAACTTTTTCTTCTTTTTAACTCTCAGGCTGTGACCCCTTCCCCACTGCTTTTCATGATGAAGAATGGAAACAGAGGATGTGTGTAATGGTGTTCTCCGCTATCGCTGACAATCATTCATGGAGTATGAGAGTCTATTAACTGGAGGTTCGTGGTGCATTTCAACCCTCATTTTGTCTTATGGTTCTCCTCACTGTATTCGCTGAACTCACACTAATAACAAAAAAGGATGTTAATGTTATTTGATGTTTTATAATAAATTTCTACCCCCTTCAATGTTTCTACTCCTGCATACTAGATGGATATTTTATGTGTGTGTGTGTGTGTGTGTGTGTGTGTGTGTGTGTATATGTGTAT
>JAVQJL010089372.1:0-13834 GCA_036024295.1 Nannoperca obscura | reverse complement strand
CCGGGTGTACTTGAACGCATCACCGCAGACCTCCAAAACATGATCAAAGTGAAACAACGAGCGGGGTCTTATCAGCTCTAAACACAGGAAACCGGGTTCAAAGGCCAAACCGATATTTGCTTAAGTTCTTTATAAAGCAGGGTGAAAACGCAGCAACGATGACGGAAGCATTGTGAAAAGAATTAGGACACAACAGCATGCCAAAGAAAAGAAAGAGAGTATATGTGATGTGTTTATATCAAAGAATAAAAAGAATCAGCACGCCTCCTGTCCAACATTAAAATACGGTGACGAATGGCATGTAAGATAATGTTGTTTTTTAAATCTTAAAAATGACAGCGGATAGCTACTATGGTTTTTATTATTATTATTATATCAACCGTGAGATGTAAAGGAAGATGCCTGATTACCTGTCCTCGTTTTAAGCAGCTAATCAGCCTGTTGTCCCTTGTTTTGTTTTTGCCTACGTTTAACGTTGAGTGACACAATTTAATCTATTTGTCTGTGAGACAATTGTTTCTACGAGCTGGTGCGCGTTTAATATCAGTTTGAGTGGAAAATCACCAGCTTCTCCATGCAACAACTTCTTAAAGCGACAGCCTCCCTCCGTCCGCCCTTCACCCACATCTCGAACAGCCACCCACTAGCCTACAATCACTGGCTCAATAAATTACCAATATGTTCTCATGGCCTTCTCTTTACATATCGATTTACATTCACTTACACTCACTTGCCACTGACATGCAAAAGCGCAGTCAGGCACCGAACATTCAGCAGACACAGTGGGTGCAATGTTAATTCTGATATGCTGGTGAAAATTACTTTTTTTCTAAAATTTCAAAATTGTTACCACCAATGCCACTTTTTAATGGCACATCCTTTATGAGCTGTTACTAATTGTAAAAAAATAAATAATGTTTAACAATATTTGATTGAATTTTGCATATATTTCACACACAAATTGACAATAACAATAATACTAATTAAACAATGAAACATGTAGTGGTGGTTTTTACAAGGAAAACAACATTTCACATACGTAACATATTAATAAAGAAATTAAATGAAAACACATGATATATGACGAAGAAAATTAAAGGAAACACAAAACAACATATAAACACAGCAAGTGCATGTAGACGTCTAAGAAACTCCAATAAAGGTTTCCACACATTTTCAAATTCTCCTGCCCTTCTGCTGGTTATGTAAGTCAGTCTCCAAAACAATACAAGAAGCGGACCGTATTACGGAGCTATCGCGAAAACGAGGGGAGGTGGTGGCTTTTACATAAACAAAGGTTGGTGTATAGATGTCACAGTTTTAAGGATATCATGCAGCCCTCACTCAGAGACAATTTCTGTCCTCGATTATTCTGGTCGGTGTTAACATCCCAACTTAGGCCTGTGTTAGTGAAGCCTCAGCCATGAATTTATAAAATACAGACAGTACATTAAGTGTCCCACCAGGGATACAAATATTCTGGACAATTTCTAAACCACATAAAAGGACACAGATTGGAGTGTTTTTGAGGCTGCAGCTACCGAACTGGACGAACTCTCGGACACTGTGACATCAGGTTTTGTGAGGAAATGTGTGTGCCAACTAAAACCTTCTGCACATACGACAACAATGCACCCTGGTTTACAGTAAAACTCAGGCAGCTTCATCAGGCAAGGAAGAAGCCTACAGAAGTGGGGGCAGGATCCTGTACAACCAGGCCAGAAACACACTGACCAAGGAGATCAGAGTAGCAGAAAGGAGCAACACAGAAAAGCTAAAAAAAAAAAAAAATGAAGGACATCACCAACTACAGGAGACCATCCCCCCACACTGTGGAGAATCACTAACTGACCACCTGAATGTCTTCTACTGTAGATTTGACAAGCCCACACTCACACCCCTTTCTCATTCTGACATCAAACAACCAACTACAACTCTTGCCACCCCCTCCCAACTGACCCTCCACCTGCACTCAGGATCTCTGAAGTGAATGTGAGTCTGCACCTTCACAGACAGAAGATCAAGAAGGCAATAGGGCCCAGACGGCGTCTCACCCTCCTGTGCCTCAAAGTCTGTGCTCACCAGTTGTCCCCCATCTTCATGCAGATCTTCAACAGATCACTGGAGCTGTGTGACATTCCCTCTTGCTTCAAATGCTCCACAATTATATCCCATCCCCCAAAAAACTTCTATCACAGGACTGTATAACTAGAGGCCCATCACCTTGGCGTCTGTAGTCATGAAGTCTTTTGGAACACTGGTGTCAACACCTGATGGGCACCACAGGTCTCCTGCTGGACCCCCTGCAGTTTCCCTACAGGTCATTGGATGATGCAGTCAACATCCTGACAGGATGGCAGGAACCATCACTGCAGATCCATCACACCCTGGACACAACCTGTTCTAACTTCTCCCCTCTGGTAGATGCTACACAACACTGTACGCCCAAACAACCAGACACAAGAACAGTTTCTACCCACAGGCCATCGCTCTAATGAACATCACTCACATAGTGTCAGGAACAATCCCTGTGCAATAACTCTGTGACAAACTTCCTGTAAATTATATTTTCCCATTGCTTAAATACACCGTTTTTAAACATGTAAATATCATCAGTCAATCACAAATCTATGCACACTGTGCATACTGTATATAGTGTCATATACACATACCTAATGTATGCTACAAATGTCATTATTGCTGTTGTCTATATACATTTTTTTATATATATCTGTGTGTGTATATATATATATATATATATATATATATATATATATATATATATATATAGGCCCCGGGGACGACCCAGGACACGTTGGAGAGATTATATCTCTCGGTTGGCCTGGGAACGCCTCGGGGTCCCCCCAGAGGAGTTGGAGGCCCTGGCTGAGGACAGAGAAGTGTGGGCCATGTTACTTCGTCTGCTGCCACCGCGACCTGGACCCGAATAAGTGGAAGAGAATGGAATGGGAAAAAAAAGGAAGTAGTCATTGTTGATGAAATGCATACCAGGTATCAATTGAAAGTCCATTACCTAAATTGATTCATGTTGATCATATTCCACACACATAATTATGAATACGATTTGTTAGGAAGCTACAGTATATCAAGTTTAAAGAACTCTTGAGGCTTCTTATAGCTTCATTTGCCTTTTTCTAATAATTAACTGGATTCTTATTGCTCCCCTGTGTTCGGATAATGGGGCTGAAAATCAGAAATAATCCTATTTGAACACAGAAACAGTAAAATAAGGTGATGACGGTGTTCAGTACCAAATTTCCAATTAGCAATTAAAGAACAAAAATGTCAGTCTCTTCCTTAAAGGAATGTCACTTTAATCTTAATATTACAGAAGACAATGCAGAGAGCTGCCACATTATAGTACTTCACAATATATCAGCATGTGAAGGAACAGTCTTCTGTGGTATAATTGTTGCTCTGGTAGTTCTCTCTCCCCTCACACACACACACACACACACACACACACACACACACACACACACACACACACTGCTAATCACAGCTTGGTACAGGTAGTGAGACGTTGGGACTACTGGTGATTGAGCCTCCCTGGTGGATTGGAAGCAGGAATCTGACAAACTCAGATAAAAGGCTGTTTGGAGTTGCCTGCAGCATCAAACAGCATCAGCCGACTCCCCTCACTCTCCCCCCTCCTCCTCCCCACCATCACCTCCCCTCTCTTCATTTCTCCCTCTTTTGGTTTACTCTGTTGCCATGGCTACGCCCAGTCGGAGGCGTCATGTTGTGGAGGAACCTGTCAGGGCGCCTCTCTCAGATCACCTGACATGGGTCGCCTCCACCGGGGGCCTCTTTCGCACAGCGTCATCGTTCAATTTGGCTTTGATAAAGTCTTCGCTGCACAGCACGTCGCAGCTGAGAAGTGCAGTCGGCGCATTTCGTCCCTGAACGTTGAGCTTGTGCAATTTTACCAACCTGGTTTTTTGGAGAGGACACCCCTGAACAGCAGGAAAAAAAAACATAAATACATCTCTCCAATCCAATTTCCATGTCTGTGAAGAGAGTCTAGTCAAAGCAGTGCGATTTGAGTGGAGAATGGGATGAAATTACCTGTTGGGAGTCATGCTGAGGGGATGGGTGTGTGTTGAGGGGGCTTTTCTACATGAATGAGAATAGTAGTAGGTAGGATACAAAACTGATTTGAAACCCACTTAAAGCTGAATTTCCCCTGTAAACATTTTGCGAGAAACATATTACCTGCTGTTCTGGATGCTGTGCTTTTCATAATATGCTGCAGCAACATAGAGCTGTCACCTCTTTTAGCTGGCTGTCCAGTTCACAGCCATGCGGCTGTGTGTGCTGCCAGAGTATGGGGGGTACATATGCTGGCTGTATGGATTGTGCTGAAGGGTGGAATGTAAGCTGGCCCCACACTGAGCTCAAATTTACATATCAAATAGATATCAAATTTACATCTCCTGCTGTTTGTTTCCGATATTTGCTTGCCTTTCGGTGTGAATGAGTGAATGAATGAACGAAAGGGGTGGTGGGGTGTGTTGTGTAAGGTGATGAGAGGATGGAGGGGTAGAGGTGAAGAGAATGAGCAATGTCGTGATCAAGAGACGCTGGGACACAGAGAGGGAGATGAATGGGGCTGAGAGCAGGAAAATTGGACAGGAGGCGGGGAGTGAATGAAGATAGAGAATGGCTCGAGATATCAGGAGACAGAGATTGTGAGCTATGTGCAGGTAATAAACAAGGCAGAAATAGATAGATATCTCCAGAGAGGAAAAAGAAAAGTGTGTGATTGCACACATGGGGTAGAGAGTTTGGAGGGTGGGGGTTTGTTGCTCCCCAAAACTCAGAAAAGAGCGAAAGGCAAAGGAGGAACGAAAGAGAAGGCGGAAAAGAATAGAAAAGAAAGCTGGAGAGGGTGTGAATAATGACACAAGCAGGAAAGATTTGGATGAACACGCTGTACTTAGTCTAACTTGGCCAGCTGAGATGATGTGTATCCCTGCTAAGCTCTCCTTTAGGCAGGCTTAGATCTCATCAACTCACTCCAGGTTGGCACTGGCTTCAAATGCTGCTGCGCAGTCCTGGATTAACTATACAGCCGTCACTCAAACACTTAAAGAGGGGTCTGGAGAGGCTTATCCTATACACCCCCCTGCACTCCACACACCCACCCTCAACTGCCACATTGGTGCTCCTTCAAAGCTACTTGCAGGAAGACTTCATCATAACGATATCTGCCGTCTTTGCCTGCAGTCATGTTAATTGTGCTATGATTTTAAAAGAGGTTAAATGAGCATGCCCCTCTCCTCCTCCCTCTCCTCCGTTTACTTCCCCTCTATCTTATTCCAGGCCTGTGTATGTGTTTTTTTTTCATTCTGGTGCTATTCCAGATCTTCTACTGCCAAATCACCCCCCCCCGTCCCTGGCTGGGTCTCAAGCTCTCATATTTGGAGGCCCTGCAATCGATATGGGCTGTCTGTGATTGGGTTGCCTCGCGTGATTCATTTCTGTAACCTTGGTGATGGTTTGATGTGGAGGCTGCACCCATGTCCATATTATGACTCAGTGAGCGCATGTGGAGAGGTAGGCTGGTCAGGGGAGGTATCGATCGGTCCTTCACTCTCCCTGCCCTCTTTGCTCTCCCTCCATTTCCCTCTCTTTCTTTATCCATCTTTTTTCTCACTAGCAGTGCAGCCTTGATAGTTTGGCTATAATTTGAAATTACTTTGTGTTCTCAAGAAATGATTATTTAACCCTAAATGTTCCCTTGGGTGTTAATGTTTATCTCTTGTCTTCTCCCTCCCTTTTCTGCCACTTTCTCCTTCTCTTCAACCACCTCCTTCCCATCTTTCACTCTCGTTCCAGAATTCCATCAGACACAATCTGTCCCTGCACAGCCGCTTCATCCGGGTGCAAAATGAAGGGACGGGGAAGAGTTCGTGGTGGATGCTGAACCCAGAGGGAGGGAAGATGGGGAAGGGACCCAGACGACGTGCAGCCTCTGTAGACAATGGTACCCGCTACCTGAAGACCAAGGGTCGCATTAGTCGTAAGAGAGCAGGGGCAATAGGTCTTGGACGGGGACAAGGTCAGGGGGCCGGACCCGCAATTCAAGGCTCCCCAGAGCATGGTAGTCCAGCGGGGAAAGGAGGTGTGGGCATGGGGGGTGAGGAGTACGACACATGGACAGACCTCCATTCCCGCACCTCCTCCTCTGCCTCTACACTGAGTGGCTGCCTATCCCCGATACTGGCTGAGGCGGAGGCTGACGAACCAGAGGAGGGTGGACTGTCTTGTTCAGCCTCCCCTCGACTATACCCCAGCCCCACCAGTACCCGCTCCCCAGCCCTGGGCACTGGGGGCCACTGCCCCACCGTGGAGCTACCCCAGCTGACCGACCTGACTGGGGCTATCAGTCTAGATGAGAGCGGCTACCCACAACCGCCGCAAATTAAATGCAACGGTTATCCCTATGTGCCTGGGCCCAAGGCGGAGGGCTCTTACTGTGGGCCTATATACGCACAGCCTTCCATGGGCATGCTCCGGCACCACACTCCCATGGAGACCATCCAGGAGAACAAGCCAGTCAGCTTCCAGCGCCCAATGAGGGGTTACTCAGAGAACAACGCACTGCAAAGTCTGCTTACCGGAGGTCCTCCGTACTGCAACAAAGACGCAGTGCTGGGCCAGGGACAGGAAACACACACACTAATGACACAGGGAACCAATGGTGTTCACAGCCAGCACAGCCACAATCAGAATCGCAGCCACAATCATAACCACAATCACAGCCAAGAGCATGCTCACAATCCCAGCCTACACAATGGCCATGGTTCAGTTCATGACCAGAACACAACCCACCATCAGAACCACAATCAGGGTCACAAACACCAAGCCAGCCTCGACTACAACCACAGCCACAAGCCTCATCCAGCCCACGACTACGGTCAGAGTCACGAACATGCTCACAGTAACAAAGTAAACACCAGCCATGATCACAACCCTCGCTCCAGCCAAAGTCACATGCACAGCCACAACCCCACCCCTCATAACCCTCATAACCCTATGCACAGTGGGCCACAACCCCAGGCCCTCTCCCCACGGGTTAGCACTGACATATTGCAGCCCTACAGCCTCAAGACCTCTAATCACTATGGCCCCCGCCCACAACTCCGGACATCACCATCCCTGCCGCCCAACCCTGCCAGCGTCATGGATGTTCCCCAGGACCCCTGCCACCTGGCATCCGCGCCTCACCCCCGTCACCAGCCTTATCCTGGAGCTCATCACCAGGGTATGACTGACTCCTGGCATGGCTACTACCACAACAACCACCAGTCAGGGAATGCTGGTTACCAGGGGCAACAGCACAATTCTCACAGTAGAATGGCCGCCAACCTGGAGATGGAGAATGTCCCTAATAGCCTGGACTGTGATGTAGACTCCATCCTGCTCAGTGATTTTATGGACACAGACAGCATGGACTTCAACTTTGATGGCTCTCTGTCCCAAGGCGTGGGCATGGGGATGGGCATGAGCTTGGGGGCATTTGCTTGCCCTCCACCAGCACACAGCAACCAGAGCTGGGTGCCAGGGTGAACCCAGCCCCAAGGGTTTGGATAGACAAATGACCGGAAAGCTCACCCATTGGGCCAGGCTGCTGGTGGGCTGCACCCTTGGACTGACTGACTGTGACTCTGTTCCTCTGAGACTGTAGAACAAAATACGTATTGTAATTTTGTTTCCTGGGGACTCCCTACACTCCCACACCCTACCCCACCCACACACCCTGTTTATAAAGCCTTCTGTCTTCAGATCGAACCTGCCCCCATTGAGTCTAAAGCCCCCCTTGTTCATGCCCTTCAGTTTTTGTTTTGTTTAGTGTTTTTATGGTCTCCTCCCAATCTCGTCCTGCCTGTCCTAAGCTCTCAAGCACTTTACATCTATCCTTTCCATACAGATGCAGTAACAGGAAGACCAGGAAAAGTCACGTTGTGTGTTGGCTTAAGTTTAATGTATGCAATCCATTTTACAGTATTATCTCCTCCTACAAAGGAAGTGTTGTTTTTGACTTAAGAACATGATCAAACAGCTGCATAAATATATTTCTACGTAGAGGTGTTCTCAGATTGGGGGTTAAAAAGCAGGGAAAGCTTTGAGGTTTAAGGATGAAGAAAAAAAGGAGGGTTTTAGAGGGACAGAAAGAAAGGGAACTCCAGGGTCAGTGTGACTTCCCTCCCTGGTGGACAGTGGTGTTTCCTGTTTAGATTCAGTGCAGGAGGACAGTTCCCCATCAGTCAACCATCAGCACCACTCCATTGAAATGCAACGTCCCTTCTTTAATCTCCAAAGTAATGCCAGAGTGATGCATCACTATTGCAAATCTAATGCGCCACTCTGTGTTTTTTCAACCCCCCTCTCCCTCTTCAACTCCGGACACACCGGCTTAATGTGTTTTGGCGAAAGTGATGATTAAAGTCACTCTGCACTAAATGGGGGAGGGATTGAAAGGGGTGGTGTTGGGGAGGGGGGCATTGAGAGGAGATGATAGGAGAGGAGAAATGCAAATATTCCCTCTGTGCCTCTTCCACTCCATTTTGTGGATTTATGTAGCTTTCCCCATAATGAAATAAGCAACGATCAGAGCCTGCTGTACATCCTGAGGAGCTCTCTCCGATTGGCCTGTGCTGGGCTGCCTCAGTGTGGCTCCTTCACTGGCTGACCCCAGAACAGCTTAGCGTGCAGCTGTGGTCAGGCCAGGATGTTGATGGAACTGCCGTCCTCAGACCCCAGGCAACCTTGTCTAATTCAGTAACACCCAGGTTCAAGCCCACTATATGCTTTTTCTCCTGCGAATTGCACACTGATGAACAGCGTCAGCAGATTACTATTTGGTGCTATCTCTTCTTCCCAGACTCCCTCCTATCATGCCGCCCCATCCCGAGGTTACTCGGAGGGTAAACAAGAGTAATTAACCGCCAAACAAGATGGATGATTTATGCAAGTGTGTGTATTCGCTCATCGGCGCAAAGTCATAATTCTCTCCCCCGCCCAGGAACAAGGAGGGCGATTTTTGAGAGGTAATGCCCAGCGACAAGGTAAAGCGGCTGGCAAGCGTTGTACTGATAGTGTCCTTCAAGTATCCCCTTTACAAGCATTCCCCACCCTGCCCTGGCCATAGGTTTACTTTGCTGTTGTCTTTTCTTGTGCTCGTTCTGTGATTGTGCAGTTGTCTGTCCTGCTTCAGTACAGTTTGGAAGGGAGTTTTAGTGTGCATTTTGTTTTCTTCATTCCCAGAGGGAAAACGGGCAAAGGGGGCATTCGCCACACCTTGTCCTGGCACCTGTCCCACTCAAGGTAGAGATAATAAGAACAAGAGAGAGAAGAAAGGTAGATAGATACAAGAGAGAGACTGAATGGGAGACAGGGAGTTAAAGAAGGTGGCAGGATCTGTGAGATTGGGAGAGATTTTCCAGCTCGGTAGCTTTCTGTAGAATTGGCTGTTTGAATCAGGCCAAATGTCAAGTGCTACTCAGCCAGCTCCGACGAGCTTTGACCAGAAAGCCACTTCTCCCTCCTGATCAAGGACAATGACGGGTATTTCCATACACATTTCTTTTTCTTTCTTCTTTCCTTTTCATGAGTTAAGATGGCCCATTGTTGTAACCCAATTGTAATTTGTTCCCTGGCCTGTGTGCACTTGTGTGTCAAGCTTCTTGTGGGTGTGCGAGTGAGTCGGTGTGTGTGTAGCACAGTGATGTACAAGAACTGATTAAGGGAATATTGTTAAGAGCTAACTTGCCCTGGCATTGTCAATGCCTGGGTGAGTGCAGCATACATAATATATACAGTTTATATTTATTGGTAAGGGAGATGGGTCTATGGAGGACCGTTCAGACCCCTCATTGCTTTGTCTTCTTGGTGACAAAGAGGCAGAATGCTGTTTAAGTTTGACTACATTTCATTCTGTACATAATCTATATTGAGAAAATTGTATTATAATTTTTTTGCAAATATCAATTTCTTTTCTAAAATGATGTATCTGCTCATCTGGTGACCGTAAAATAAAAACAAATAAGAACATAGATGTTTTTTTGTGTGTCTCTGTTATTTGCATACACTGCTGTCAGGTGAAAACCTTGTATCTCCTGCATAAGAACTCTTAAAGAAATATAAAAGCTGTTTTTAATCGTATGCACAAGCCAAGTCAATTTTAGTGATATACTCCAAAATCGTAAATTGCAAAGTTGCCTCAGAGGACTTCTGTACTACAATCTACACTCTGTCTTTACCACGATTTAGGAAAGGACAAAAAGGGAAAAACCCCAGGAAGTGCAACTGAGGTGGGATCCCAATTCCAGGACAGACATACATGCAATAGGTGTCATATAGAATAGGTAGAAATAGCGTCCAAAATTACATATATAGGCATACCAGACCTTTGTTGTCATGGTAACAATAAACACATGGTTAAAGTTGTGAATTAAAGTTTTGTTTGGTTTAAGCACCAGTATGATAATGGTTTGGTTTCAAATAAGTGATGTTACATTAAAATAAGTCAACTTTTGGTTTCACACATGAACAGCAGTGTCCTTAGTGAAAGTTGTATAATAAAATGTTGTGTACTTATAATAAAATTGTACTTGACAAATTCTGAAAACACAACATCCCTTCAATAACGGGGCAGTCAGACGATCAGTGAGGTTTTAAACAAACCATCGGTTTTGCCAGATTATCAAACTTAATTTGGAGGTAAAACTGAGAGTGAACCAACCTAAAATGTAAGAAATAATTGTTCATTGCACAGGAAAACTGTATGTGCGGCTTGTCAAAGTTGAACTAGAAAGTCTGTAAACTATGATGCATGTTTACAACAGAACGTTTAGATTAGAATTTTGAATTCCCTTTTGTTTTCTACTTGAGGTAAGTTATCCGAACCTCAAAGCTTGTTTACAACCTGTATGATAGCCATCTTACTTACAACGATGACCCCTCGTTACCTTAGTAAGTACAATTACTACAAATAGAGATGCAAACTACAAAACTTAGAACAGCATTGTAATAAACAGCAATTATCTATTAATAGCGTTATTAATTACATTGTGAACAGATTTTTTTTTATTTATACAATCAAACATGAAACCAGAAGTGGAGTTTTGACATTTACAGCAGTCGTAGGTGGCTAATATTTCATACAGTTAACATCAGTATTGTAACATATCACATCATTAGTTGTGTATGTGTGTGGGTGTTTGCATCTGTATGAGTGTGTACATGAAAGTGTGTGTGAGGCCTGTGTGTCTATAAGTATGAATGTTTCTACAGAAAACATGTGTAGTCTGTGTGTATGTGGGCATATAAGGGCTATAAGGGAGCACTTGTGATCAGTGTATAGTCCAGCCTTGAGTGTATGTGTTTGCATGTGGTTGAGTGTGTGTATGGTGGTAGATAATGTATGTGTTTTTCAGGCTATATATGTGGCCGTGTGTGCTTGAGTGTGTACATATGTACATATGTGTGTTTATCTGGGGGTGTATGATGGAGAGTAAAACACACCACTCCTTCCTCAGTTTTGGGACTGTCTGAGTATGTATTTGTGGGTGATTCCCTGCATGTGTACATGTGTGTGTGTGTGTGTGTGTGTGTGTGTGTGTCTAGTGTAGCGCCTGTGTGATAAGGCTCGTTAGCAACCCGATGCCATGCCACAGCTGTGTCTGTCCCAGCGGATGCTTCCTCACTGAGGGACTGACTGCATCTGCACTGCCATACTGTGCAACACACACACACACACACAAACACATGACTGTGTCCTCATCGCCCCCTCACCTGTGTTGCTGTGTGTGTGTGTGTGTGTGTGTGTGTGTGGCATGAGCCTGCAGAGAGAAAGTCAAAGTAACATATAGTTAGTTAGCAGCAGCTCACCTGACAAGATGGCTGATCCCTGTACACCTGGGAAGATGGCGGCACCCAATGCTACACACACACACACACACACACACACACACACACACACACACACACGCTGTCAGAAGCCAATAACAGCTCTCCATCATCCCCAGCTCATGCATTGCTATAAAATATGCCTCTCGGATGCTAGTTAGTTCATCTGGTAGAGAGAGGATGGTTAGTCTGAGACAGAATGCATAATAAGGAGCGGCTCCTGCTGCACTCCATGCAAATGTGAAGCCTGACGTGTCAGAGCTGTGATGGATCTGTTCTGACAGACACGGTGACAGCCCAGTGACAGCAACTTAAAAACCTACACTCCTTCACCCTCTCACTCTCCTCGTCCTTGTATATATTTACCACCAAAGCATCTTAATGCACTTTTCTTCCCTAATCTCCCTTGTTCTTCTGCAGCTAGTTCAGAGACGTCCCCATATTTCACAGGATACAGAATTTTGTGATCTGACAAAGGTAGTGGGCTGATATGCAAGCTCTGTATAGTGTATGATATCTGCATAAACTGTACGGTGCTGTATAATGTGTGTGGCTGTCAGTAAATGTTAGTGATTCTCCACTGAATCCCAGGAAACTTCTCTGACTACTAATCAATCTGTTTTGGGATTTTCCAATCCAATAGTATAGCTTCGTAAATAAATAGCAAAAGATTGTGATAAAACTGGTTTTATTTAAGCTTTGTAAAATAATTGTAGTCTAACAGAATGGACAGAAATTCGATGTAAAAAAGAAGTAACACTAAAATCCCCTTTTAGTTTAAACAATAAAGACATGATACTTAATAGAAACATTAAGTTAATTATTGTTACCATGACACCCGACGAAGGTTACCTCACGTCATCCTTTCCTGCCTGTCCAGAACTTGTAAAATAACAGCCTTAAATGACAAAAACGTAAAACACAGACATGACAAATGAAATATCCTTAAAAGTGGTGTGTTATTTATATGTGTTTATATATACATATTTTTTTCTTATATGCTATCCCATGAGCTCATGTTGGCAGAGCTGTATGGCTCCAACAAGCGCAACAAAACAGATGAATAGGATTTTTTACCTGTCAGGCCTGTTTTGGGGTTTTTTCAGGCTGCCTGCTGGTGGAAATGTGCAGAGCCATTTAACTTGATGTCTTGCACCTGTGCAGGCTGAGCCTAGATTATTTAAGCTGGATCTTCATTCTGTCTCGCTATCACCATCTGCCCTTTTGGTTTAGTTTGGTTTGGTTTTCGTCCTGGTTTTGCCTTCAGAACACCATACACACACATTCATCATTACACCCACTATTGATTTACAGACTACAGATTAATTTTTTTGTTTGTTTTTGTCTTAGTTTCCAATAAAAAAATAGTTAGAATTACTTCAAACAATAAATCCAGAGCACAACAGAACGTCTGCGTCAAATTCCGTTGTGCAGTTCTGAATGGACAATGTCATACCCTTTTTCCACATAATGTCAGTAGCTACGGTTACATTACCAATGTCTTCAACCCGCATGAAATCATTCAGATTAGAGATCCCAACTCAACTGTTTACATGGCCGCTAAATAATTGTTGCTATTTAGCGGAATTTCGGGAGCAGGAACACACCCCCATTACGTCAACCATGTCACTACGCCATTTCCGTATAAATACCCTACGTAATCATCCCTCGTCCGCTTTCTATTACTGCGCATGGCAGCTTCTAGCACCGTCTTAGCTATCCACCTCCAGCAACCACAGCTGCTAGCACCGGATGAGACGCCTGGCACCGGGTTGCCAGGGCCCCAGCTATCCACCTCCAGCAACCACCGCTCTCGATTACTGCGCATGGCAGCTGCTAGCAGCTACCAACCTCCAGCAACCAAAGCAGCTAGCTCGACCGGGGACGCCGACACCGG
>JAVQJL010089363.1:0-11945 GCA_036024295.1 Nannoperca obscura | reverse complement strand
CACCCACACACACACACACCCACACCCACACACACACACACACACACACACACACCCACACACACACACACACACACACACACGAGAATCTGAAACCATAAAATGTTTGGTGGGATTATTGCTTGAGAAGTTAACAAAACTGCCCATCAACTAACTGACTAATCGTTCCACCTCTAGTTTCAATCAACTGGAACTGTGTTTATGTGCTTGCAAGTCTGTGTATTCTACAGTTATGCCACCCTCCTCCTACTACTACTGCATTTATCATGAATCCTTTTCAATTAAAACTTTATTTACACCTCCACCTTCTCTTAGTCATCATCATTATAACTACCACAAAACTGCACTTATCAATACTTTTCACAGTCACAGTAACGATGGTAAGAAACCCAAAACGAACAACTACACTAGAACTAAACCTTTCTGATGCATACAGGATGTTCAGATACAGTTACACACAAATTAATTGCCCACACACAAACTCAATTATTTTGAGTTAAGAGGCTACAGAATGAACGACTCAAATGTGGTTTATGTTCATTCATACATAATACATCATTTTACACATGCGCATAAACATATATGCACACTCACACACACGCACACACACATTACAGTATGTTAACATTCTTACCATGGTATAGTCCTTCCATTAAAAGTCCAGAAGAGAAGAGAAGAGAGGAGAAAAGAAGAGAAGAGTGTAATCCCCCCGATAGACAGTTTAATTGGGAAAAGCGAAAATCCCAGGCTTCTGTGGTCTTTGGGCTTGCGTTGAGATGTGCTAGCCAGCTAACACAGTAATGATGGCTAATGTCGGCTTAAGCTTACAACTCAGCCTCATCCTCCTCCTCCTCCCTCTACTACTACCACTACTACACTGACACACAGATACACAGCAGCACGAGCGGGAATAGAGTAGGGGAGGGAAGAGAAAAGGAGGCAGAAGGAGGAGAGAGGAGCGAAAGGCAGCCTATGACTGTGAGGGGGGTGAGAGAGAGAAAAGGAGGAAGGAATAGGGGGTTGGAGGGGAGGGGGATGGGGTGTATTTTGTGTCCCAGGAGAGGGAAGGAGGGGGAGAGACAGAGACAGATATACAGGACACAGGGGGAAAGACAAGAGAGGAGATGGAAAGAAATTATGAAACTTATTGAAAAGAATTGAAAAACAGGCCGCAATGGAACAATATGGAAAGAATTAAAGAGAACGTGTAGAGGAAATAATATAGGGGCAAAAGGCAGAACTGAGAATGACTACCAAGGTAGGGAGAGGAGTATGGGTTATTTAAACATTGTGTGTCTGAGCTGTGTAGCCTTTGGCTATTCTGCCTCTCTGACACAAATGCACCCCCCCGAGAAGCTGCTCAATTAGTCATAATGTAATGTTCTCAACTCAACACTGTCCTACAGAAGTCATCCATCTTCAGGACAAAAACAAATGACTGAAAATGGGAGAAGCGGGGAATATTAGTCAATTGTTCCACTGACTTTGATTTGTAAGGGGTGCACATTGAATCCAATTATACTGTAATCAAATCACATGCAGGGAAAGAGAGGGAAGTAAACCCAACATAAACTCATTTTACCAATATTTTGAGACAGAGGCACCCCATAGGCTTAAATCATGAAATCTGACATCTGAAATCTTCATCAAATTAATTTAGAATACATGATACCTGCTAAACACTGAAAGTAAGATATAGGAATATGTTTTAATGTTATGTATGTTTTAAAATTACTTTTGTAAAAATATTCTTGTTTGTGGTCGATGGTTGCCATCTATAAAAGCCCCACTGATATCATAAATTACCTCCCTTTAGTATCATAACATCACTGATTATGTGCAACTGTATAATGCAAACTTAAGGCCCAGACGTAGTACAAAAATAGATTCACACGTGGTTCTGTGTACAAGTCATCTGTATACAGTATGTATACGTATGGTGCAGACCCTTGCGGACAAGGGCAGATGTACGTCACGCAGACCCTAAAATCTACGTAGAGGCAGAAAGTATAAGTTGGGCTTCAGTTTTTATATATAATATATTATATTTTGCCAGATATGCTGCTAAATAATTGTGTACAACGAACTGGCAGGACTAATAATGATCACAACAAAAATGTTAGCCACGGTTTATTTACATACTCATACTGATTTTAAAGATGGGCGACCATGTTGGTGGCCAAAATGAAACACTGGTTAACACCTTAAATGTGTAAGAGACATTATCTGATATACCAGCAGTTTTGTCCTTGTTCCTTCCCAAGCAAACAGGCAGACAGACACGATGAGAGTTGCTCAGGAGTAAAGCAGATTAATGGGCCACTGGATTAGTAGGCCAAGATGTCACACACACACACTCTCACACACACACACACACACACACAGCCTGTGGTAAACTCTGACTCTCGTTTAGAAGGTGGATCTAAGCTCTGTCTCTCTGTCTCCCCCGCCCACCCCCCTCGTGACTCCCTGCTTTGTGAGTTGGTGTCTAAACATCGCCCTCTAGTGGTAATGCCTTTTTTCAAGTGAGGGTTTTTCCTTAAAGTACATTTGCCACAGAGTCTGCCAGGTTTAATGTGATTCTGTACTACGCCTGAACTTCCAAAACATTATTAAAAAGATTTCCTAAAATGTTATAAAACCTCCTCTTCCATCTGCATGTTGGCAAAGTAAACCAGTCAGCCACCGTAACAGATTCCACCAAATCCAGCATGCTTACAGTTTTACCAGTCGAGTATAGCTTGTTTAGTACCCGGTAAACTAATGTGGAAAATGATTCAGTGTATAAATGATCGCATTAACTAGAATCTATTTAATCATTCTGAAATCAGCCTACGTCTCCGGTTTTCTAGTGTTTTTAAGTGCTATTGCCAACATTTATATTAAAATAGTGAGAGAGAGAGAGAGCCTCGAGACTATTCTCCAATGATCCTTTGTTACATGAGTGAGCCTGTTGGTGACTAATCACACAGACAGACACGTATACATTGACACACATGCAGACACACACTGTGGCATTATACCCACATCTGACCTCAGCAACACTAGTTTATGCTAGCACACCAGTCTGTGAATGTGTGTGTGTGTGTGTGTGTGATGTCATACCTATGGCTCGTATCCAGGTGTTTCACTGCTAATGTGTGTGTGTGTGTGTGTGTGTGTGTGTGTGTGTGTGTTTCCCTGTGATCTATTATGACTGGGTGTTTTTGTGGGTGTGTGGCTGTGCATGAATCTAGAGAAGAGATGAGGTCATATGATTGGCCAAGCAGACACCGATGTCTGCCTTAGTCTCATTCTCTCTCTGGCTCTGTCTCAGTAAAGTACCGGGCTTGAGTAACTCAAATGCTTTGTGTGCAGTTTTAACGTGGAAACATGACATTGCAAACATACACAACCAATGATTGATCAACATCTCTTCTCTGTCAATAAACACTGCAAAGATTATGTGGCATAATGACTGAGCTGCAATGTCAGAGAACAAAAGTCTTATTTAGTAAATCCTCCGCCACCATACAGGTTATGTGAGATATATGTACAAAAAAAACACCTCTCCAAATCAGGGTCATGGTTCAATGGGATTAATTAATACTATAAAGATCTTTAAACTTAAGTGACATTAATAATGTGGCAATACTTGTCAATCTGTTTTTTGTGTAACTAACCCTTATGACCTGGTGAAGAAAACTAAATGATGAAAACCAGTGGCCAAACAACAGCAAATCTGCTTCATCTATTATAAATGATGATGTCCTTGTTTAATCTGTTTAAGCTGTATAAAAAAAAAAACGAAACAATGCTTGTATGTTCAGTATCAATGAATGTGCTGTCAGTTACACTTCACATCAGACACAAGTGATTCGATTTTTTAATTTAACGTTGAAGAACAAAAGCGTTTTGCTTGGATCGGTTATCACATATGTTATCAGGTGTAATTAAAACGTTACATCTCGTTTGTTTATTACATACAAAAACTGAAAGTGTAAGGAAGGAAACGTTGCCAGTTATCCACCGGAGACTCGGGAAGTTACTGTGCTCAGCCAAGAAATAGTCCAGCATATATGACCCCCAGTAATATCTCAAAGTGTTTCAAAGGGTTAAAGTGTAATCTTCAAACTTTGGTTTTTGTATGGAATAAACAAACAAGATACAACATGTTAATAAGTGAGCTTTTAAGTGCCGATAGGTGAATATTGTTACCTCTTGACAGAGCCATGCTTGCCATTTCGTCCCATTTCCAGACTTTATGCTAAGCTAAGCTAACCTTCTGGCTTTAGCTACTAATTTAGTGTATATACATGAGTGGCATCAATCTGCTCATCTAACTTGCAGCAAGAAATCAAATAAGCCTATTTCCCAAAATGTCAAAATATTCCTATAACTACACAACAATATCACCAATTATCCCAATTTAGGTATTATTATTATTACTTGAACAAAGTGCATTTGGTGTCTGAGACACATCCTGAGATATCGTAACTGGTGGACAGCTGAATAAATGGACAGACACAGTAGGGAGCAAACAAAACCAAAGCTGTGAAGCTAAAAGACAATCGCTTGCTTCATGTCCAGTAGGTGATGACACATTTTCTATAAACAGGTAGACAGACAGTGTTTTCATGCGTTTAAAAATCTAAGGGGTGTACTTTCTCCTTCACTCCTTGCCTCATCTTTCTATTCCTGCATTTCTCTCTCTTTTCTCCACCCAGCTTTCTCCTCCTCCCACGTCTTTTCTCTGTGTCTATATAATACAAAGCCCAACAATTACTTCTTTCTCCCTCTCGCTCTCTGACTCACTGCAATGTAATTACACTGACTGTCCACTCAAACGCGCGCGCGCGCACACACACACACACACACACACACACACACACACACACACACAGAGAGGGAGAGGAGCAACTTATTTACAATATCTGTGGTTGTAATTGTTCTTTTCTAGTCGCTGCTTCGCTTTGAGAAAACTGAAGGAAGCGGTCATTAGTTTGTCGAGTCATTCTGGTTGAGTCAAGGAGTCTTGTGCACACACATACACACATAAATATATACCATAGGGAATCGCTGTGTTCCAGTTCCATTCATCACTCGTTGACATGCTGCACCAGTGACCTGCACGACCGAAGGTAGCTCGCTCCAAGTGTGTGTGGGCGTGTGTCCTTGTGTGTGCACGCCCCAAGGAGGGACATGTCATTAACTACAATGTCATATCCTGCCATTGTAGCACATTTCAGTACACACAGTGTGAATGCTGCGCACACAATAAATCAACTGGATCAGGACAAGCTCAGAAAAACTGCTTATATATTGATTTCTGTTAATATATCTATTTTCATTAAACACGTGCATGTTTTAACCATGACAGCTGAGAGGACACACACACACACACACACACACACGCTTTAACAGACTCATGTTGTTTTGGGGGGATTCAAACACTACAGAGATCCAATATAGTTTCAGGTTAAAAGAAAGTAATTAACGATGCATCAATCTGGAATGTTGGGACCAATACACATAGTATGCAATATTCTGCAGAAAAGCCATCTTCGAAATAGCTGGCCGTGTACTGTACGTGCAACAAATTGATGAATTATTTTCAAATGTTCGGAAAATGTCTGTGGGGAGTTTGAAAGCTGACATAACGACTCTCAAAAGTTATGTCATTACTAATTAATACTATCACTACATTTCATTACTCGCAATGTGGCCAAGTGTTTCAAAAGGAGTACAACGGGGAGTTTCTGATCACTGGCCCAGAACAAACAATGGATTGGAAATGGATCTGGCCTCATAAAGCCAATCCTTCCATCAGAAAAATGCCTACAGGCCTCAATCCCAATCATTGGGATTATGGCTGGACCCATTTAACATTGTCTTTCACAATGACAGATACACCTCAACTCATTGTATGTGCTAAAACCAAAGTACTGACCAGTGCTCTGTTCTCCCATAATTTTAAATCTGTTTATATCTGTAACAAGCTAATGTTGACTGATATATACATCAGCCTGGTTGATTAATCAGTCTAGAGCTAATAAATAAATATATATATATATATTTAGACACACTCGTGCTAAAACAACAAATACTCCAAACTCAATTCGCAAAACCACGAATGCAACAGCAAGAATGCACACACATATCCCAGAACCAAGTTATAATCAGTATAAGATATTTTCAACTGACAAACCAAGAACATGTTTACTCGTGTTATCTTGGGTAAACACAGTCATTATCACAGTAGAGCAACACACAAACAAGCACACACACATACACACACTCAGGTACACACAAACATACCAGCACACACAAACACCCAGAAAGATCTGAGTAGTGTTGCTGCTGCTGCTGAGAGGAAGAAGGCGTTTTCCTTTCAGCTCCTGAGGGACGCAGCATGCTTTAGGATGTACAGTAAGTGTTCTGTGTGAGAGTGTGTGTGCATGAAGGAGGTGGGTGGGTGGGGGCGGGGGGGCTGCTTCCTGAATGCAACCAATCCACAGGGAATGGACCTTCATTAAGCCTCCTGTCAACAAACACACACACACACACACACACACCCCAACACACTCCTTTTCCTTTACAGCTGAAACCACATGCGGCAGGATGCAGGAGAGTAAGATCCACAGAAAATAGAAGCTAAATTTATAGTCAGGACGCATACAATCCTATACATGCCAGAACTTGCACACACACACACACACACACACAAGATTAGTCATACATCCAAATGAGTTACTGGTGTAAAACAAAGAACTGCTCATTCATGGGGTTTTTTTTCCTTCCCGAGGTGACTTGGCAAATATCATTCATGAATACGTTTTGTGCACGATGCGAGAAAACATCTTCAACAACTTAGACCACCAAACAGCTGCATGTATTTACACAGGAGGTTATGAAGTAGCCAATCACTGGGGGAGGAGAAAACTACCACCGTGTTTGCTAGGAAAAAGGAAAACAACTTATTTTGCTCAAACTGAAAACTTAAGTAGAGAGTCATTATTTTCCCCCAGGACGAATTACCTCATTTGGTATCATGAATTCCTTATGACACACATATTAAGAGCACACAGTCTTATTCAGGACCTCTACATACCTACACACACAGTATGTGTCTGCAGTGATTCCTATCACTAGCTAGAGTCAATATGAGTCACACGACCACATACTGCAATCTACTGATACTAAATTGCTGGCTTTGTTACCCTTGTGTCTTTCTCTACAATTTTTCTGTCTCTGTCTGCCCGTCTGTCTAGAATAGAACAAACTTGAGTAGAATACAGTTGATTGCAGAAAATAGTTTTTTTTTTAAATAAAGAGTTTAATAACTGGAGAATAACAGAGCACAGCCTTACAGGAGAGAAACTAAGCAAACAGACTACAAACAGAAGAGCTCTCTGCAGTGTAGTGGACTGCTCCTGTAAGATCTCTGAGTGTAGTCAAGTGTTTCTATAAATACGGGCCTCCTGCACTGCTCTGCAATTTACACACACACACACACACACACATACAAAAACGCAAGCGCACACACACCACTGTACAGGCGTGGGCCTGTATTAACCTGCTGTAAACTAGCCACAGGAAGAGTCGTGTCAGAGAGGTGTAGCTTTTTACTCTACTCTCTGTGAATTTCTTCCTACCAAGAGCCTTCCTTCCCCTCCTAGAGCCACGTGATGTATGTTACAAATTGAAGCAAAACAACGTCGTGTTCGGCTTGTTTCACACACTGAAGGTAATTACATGTTTCCACTCTAAATATTGGATTACACTGCATTTATTTTGAGCCTACCGTGCCATAGTAGTAGACATAGGCTGTAGGTTACCACATGGTTCAAACACACATGCACTGGAAGCATTTCATTATAATCAAATCGAGCCAACTTCATATCTAACCCACTTAGAGGCTTGTGTGCTGTTATTTGTCGCCTGTGTAAACGGATGAAATAGCCACAGCTAGTTGTCGCTGCTGTACATACTAATTTACCATAGAAGACCCCTGAAAAAAGTAGTCTTTTCACACTGCATGTGGTGTAGCACTGGGTCGCTGTAAGTGAAGGAGTTGGAACTAAATGCAAGCTCGTCAAGTGGATAAGCTAATTAGCAGTGTGAACCTTGTTTGCTAATTCAGAAATACCACCTCAAACCTGTAAAAAGCCCTGTGAATGTCATTTCCAATCAATCACATTTAAATGAATAATTGGAGAGAAGATTTAGTTGTACAGCTGACAGCGTTTAGTGCCGTGTGTGTGTGTGTGTGTGTACAAGTAACATGAGAGAGAAACCATTCAAACGCTTGTTATGGAGTAGGAAGTAGTGTCTGCAGGACGTCATCCTGGCACAGACTTTCATCTCACCAGGATAGCTATTACTCAAATGACAAGAACTTCCCGGAGTTTATTGTCACACCATCGCAACCACCTAACTTTACTTGTTTCAGTAAATTACAGCCTGTATGAATTTAGTATACCTCAATCAAACAGTAAATTACTGGAACATGACAGTGAAAACACAGTATTTGTAACAATAATGTACCAAACTGTGACTGTGATACACAGGTGCAATCGCAGCAGTATATAAAGTACAAATATAAGTGTGCAGAACGGCAGCCCTATTAGTATAGCGTGGGTCCGACGCCTCAGTTGCCTCAGGATACTGTAATTCATTAGCATTTTCTTGCATCTGGAATAAGAAGTAGAGGCAAAACAAGGGAGGAAAACGCAGAACACATGGCAGCCTGTTTCTGAGAGGTTTCACTTGGATTTAGTGTCAATCCACTTCCATATAACCATATAATTTTGTTGTGAAAATGTTTTAAAACCCATGCTTTTTTTTTTGACTGAACTTTAGGGTGTTTCAACATGCAACGGAATATGAAGGTAATACACCAACAATCTCAGGTGGTTGGTTTTAGCATGGGACCAAAGAAAAAAAAGGCCATCACAAGTTCTGAGAACCCCAGGTGATGTCTTCAAATGTATTGTTTTATCTGACAAACAGCCCAAATCTCAAAAGGTATTTAAGTTAAAATAATATAAAACTGAAAAAAGCAGCAAAGCTTTTATTTTGCAAGATTACATTTGTGGATGAATATAGGCAAACGGATATGCACCTGATATACTATATTAGCCAATTGATTGAGTGCCCTGAGATAACTTTGTTATGATATGGCGCTATATAAATAAAATTGAATTGAATTGAATTGAATTAATAACAGCAACATGAGATGGGGTGAAACAGGCAGGCACATCCTATCATTAACCTAACTGATTAACACACTCATGTAGCCAATAACTCTAAATAACTTGGGCAATTGATTAGAAACTTGAACAAATTAAACATAACTGGTGTATTATGAAGATTCAGTGCAAATCAAGGTAACCACACAGTCTTGAATCCATGACACAGGGGACAAAAACATACTTGAGACGGAGATTTAGGAGCTAAATGTCGGTTAATCCGGTGCATTTCTTTAACGTTAAGAGTTAACGTTACTCCAGTCACTCCATGTGGCTGTGGCGACGAGTTCAGTGGCAGTAGGTCACTCTTCTTTTCCAACTGCTCCAATTTACAAAAAGCAAAAACTACGTCCCAGTTAATGCGCCGTAAAGCTAAGCTAACTTATCAGTTGTTTCCCCAATTAGAACTAAGTGAATAAATATTAAGAGTGGTTAAGAAACCGGGAGAGGAAACAGCTAATATTAACGTCAACCCGGATGAACGTTTAACCAACCGCATCCCGTACTTTCTTTTAGCTCTTTGAAATAATCCCCAGCGACAAAAACATCACTCACGTTAACTTGTTCCAGGGACGACGTCCGAGAGGTTTGTCTTGACTTTCCCGGCGGGAGAAGCTGTGAGAAGTCGGTAAATAATCCGTGATTTCAGTTGTAGAGGTAGGAGTAGTTACAGTGAGTGTTTATTCGCTCCTGCCTGCCTCTCTCCCCCCTCTCCCTCTCCCGTCGCTTGTTCCTGCTTCCCCTCTCCACATCCAGCATTCCAATATGGCTGCTGCTGCTGGGAGCGACACACACACACACACACACACACACACACAGGGGGAGAGAGAGAGAGAGAGAGAGAGAGGAAAGCCTTGCCTTAGGCCATGAATGAATGAATGTGTAGATACTTTACATGTTATTATAGTAAGATGAGTAGGGTCCGTGGTAGTAAAAGTATCAATACAGTGAAAAAATATAAATAAAAGGCATACATTCATAATGCTACTAAAGTATGATTATAAAAGTATTAGCATCAAAAGTATTCATTATGCAGGATGGACCATTTCAGAATTATGTATTCATGTATTGATGCATTAATGCGTGTTGCAGCTGGGAAAGCTGGGGGGAATATTAATGATTGTACTGCTGAGGAGCTTCTGAATTTCCTCCACAGGGATGAATTAAGTCTTAATTTAACTTGTACTAATACGTCATCATTTATTTTAATAATTAATAATCTGAATGTGCAAAATAACCAACGTTGTCAATTAAATGTAGTGGGGTTAAAAGTGCAATGTTTGCCTCCAAAATGTAGTGCAGTGGAGGTATAAAGTAGCAGATAATGGAAAGTACCTCAAAAATTGACCTGTGTTCTTTCAGTGTTCGCAGGTCCAAAGATGACATCTGGTGGTCACTACTTGTCATTGCATTATATTTAGTCTCAGGTTTACATACTGACATTAAGGTATGCCTTTGCGCATATTTTCCAAGAATGCCCACATATTGTGACATTTAATTGTTGAGTGGTGAATAAATCTTTGTGTGATCCCTCGATCTTTATAACAGGCCAATATTTCCAAAAGATCAATATGTTTGGTTTTGGGATCTCGCTGTGAGATGTAATCAGGACACACAGTTCTGTACGGTAACACCTACGCTACGTGTTTAGACCACAGCACACCGGAATATATAACTTGTGAACAGTTCACACAGTAGTCAAATTAGGCTTCTTTAAAATGTTGTAATTGTTTTTTAAAGCTTATGTGATACTGCTCTAAAACACTAAGACTTGTTTCTTAAATGTTGTAATGAAATCAATCATTTACAACAATAGATAGGGTTGACATTAAATCTATTGTTTTGGCTAAGCCTTTCTTATCACGCTTTATGTCGGGTGGATATTATATTACTAAATATATATTACCTGGTTATATTACCACCCTATCATTCAGTGCGCTCATCTCTCCTTAAAAGCAAAGTGCCGTGACCCGGATTCGAACCGGGGTTGCTGCGGCCACAACGCAGAGTACTAACCACTATACGATCACGGCCAGCTATGCGTTTGCACATCATTAGCTCACCAGCCATGTTCATCAATTTATAATGTGATTCTGGCTGACAAACAGTTCCCGATTCAGTTCACAAACTTTGCATTTAAAAAAGATCTGGACTCCACTTCCCCCCTAATCTTTCCTAATTATATATTTGGCTATTTGATGAGCATTCGCACATTCCTTATTCAAAATTGTATGCATTTCATTCTATTTGTTTTGACATTTAGCTCTTTAGACTAGCTTATATAAGCCTACTGTATGCCTAAATACACATATTTCACATTTTAGATGACTTTTTGTAGGGTACTTGTATTTTCTCCTCTGTATTTATTTCTACTGTAATCCTCCACAAGATTATTGCCTTAATTATTATTCTGCTAGTGCTCCCATTCTCAGTTACTCTCTTCCTTTCATTCTGTGAATATCTCGAATCCTATTTGAAACTGCTGGCTAAGGATAAACGTAAATATGGTAAGATTGTTATTCACGTCGGCGGTAATGACACCCGACTACGCCAGTCGGAGGTCACGAAAGTGAGTGTTGAGTCGGTGTGTACATACGCAAAGACAATGTCGGACTCCGTAGTTTTCTCTGGGCCCCTACCTAACATTACTAGCGATGACATGTATAGCCGCATGTCATCATTCCACCGCTGGTTGTCGAGGTGGTGTCCAGGTAA